>MCJB01048533.1:49941-73379 GCA_002018475.1 Nicotiana obtusifolia
GGGGGGAGGGAGGAGGGGCACCCGTCCCGCCAAAGATATCAAATTTCGGAGGTTTGTATCTTGCCGACATATCATGTATGCACAAATCCTCATTATGTAAGCTCTCACTCCCTCGAGCGACCTGGAGGTTCTTCATTTGCTTTCTAAGCCCGTAGTTGTTCTGACAACGACTCATCTTCTTTGGATCTTGCTTCCTTTTTCATATCAGCATACTGATCGATCTCGTAAGGCACCCTGAACGTGAGGGGCGAAGTGAAAGTTGGTTCTTATGCAGTATATACGGGTTGAACATATCGCTTATGGGTGGCAGTGTGTGTCGTGGATATATACTGCGTATGGTTATTTGTGAAGGTGGCATTATCACGAGGGGGAGTTTGGATAAAGTTGATTGTGATTGGGGGATTTTGTGGAGCTTGAAGCAATTAGGAACTTAAGGCGTATGTATGAGAGGGTTTGGTGGATTTGGAAGGGTAACTGGTGGTATAGTCTGAGTCATGGTGGAGATTGTGGTACACGTTACAATAGTTGTACTACTGACATGTTGCTAGGTTGATGAAGGAAAATGGTCAAGGATTGAGTCTAGTGATGGAAAACGAGGTGGTTGTGAGAGCTTTGTCATAGCCAGATATGCCAGTTCTCTGATTCTTATAATTCTTCTCTTAATGATTCCATCTCCTGCTCCATTCGGATGACATACTCATCATTTCGAGTTTCGTCTCTTTCTCTTGAACCCCCTAGGGCATCAGTTGCTGCCAGAGCATTTTCGGCCGGATTATGTATAATGGTTATCTTTCCTTTGGATCGCAGGTTATACGGTGGATTAGCCAGTTTAATTATCAACACAAACCAACCTCTGTTTGGGGGAATAATAATAACATAATAAAGCAAGAAAGAAAAACAAGATAGAAGTTAGCTCGGGAAATGTACATTTACAATCACACATAGCAGTTAATTCACGTATTGAACAAGCGCTTTCCTAAAGTATTGGGGGACCTCTTTGCCGGAGTGTTAACAAAATATCAAAATTATTTGACACGTCGGATCCGGAGCGAAATTGAATTTCATTGATAGCGAATTTGTTGGTTACAACATGGGCTACAAAGCTTTCACAAGGGATAGAGAACAATTGTTAGATGTTACAACATGGCCCCTCCAGGCTTTTACAAAGACTTCATGGGCTTATAAGATTACCCTTAGGGAATTTAAAATGGTGTAGATTGGAAATCAACCAACAACTCAGTAAACATCTGCTCTTCCCCCAGGCTCCCTTCCTCTAGGTCTGGATCCTCCTCAAACTCTTCCTCGACGTCTTCATGATGATACTGAGGCTTCTCCTTCGGATCCTCTTCCGGCTCATCTTCAGACTCGACTTTCACGTACTCACTAACTCATTATCATCATCAGGTAGTGGTAGCATATGGTCAACTAATCCTGGGACCACCTGTTGGTGCATAGTGGAGGTGACAAGGTAGTGGGCTAGAATCTCGTGAGACACTTGCAAAGCTACCCTTGAATCTTTCAATCATACTAACCCTTCTCGACTAGGACTGGCCAGCTGATCTTCTTCAGAAATCTACACAAAGTACTCTGGCATGCACCCCGCATTTTGTCCCACACTCATCGTGACCAAATCACTCCATTCACCTTAGAGTCGTCTCACTCTTGGAATTGGGAACTGTCCGTTATAGTCATCCTCAAACAAAGCCATTCGGGACCACAAAGGTACTTCTTGTACCAGACCAAACTGTCTCACAACTCTCAGTGGTGCATAAGGCTGAATTCCTTCCAAACTCATCAGCTCAATGAAATATTTCTTCAGCCCCCTCACAATTGCTCTTTCGCTTAGCCAAGAAAGCTTCCAGTTGAATAAATCTCCAGTTAGGTGAGTCAAAAGATCACGCCATTCTTCTTGCCCATGGGGTGCTCCCCAGTGCTTCATTCTCTCTTCATGGCTGCAGATCATATTTCTGGTGCTGATGAAATAATCAATGGTCGACTATCTTTGAAATAAGCGCTCTGTAGCCCACACTTGTAGTAGCAGGTTGCAACCTTTAAAGAAGTCATACCCCCTTGAACATACTGATAATGCCCTTGACATATCTGCCAACAACATTGGGACAAGAGTGACCCTCAGATTCCCCCAAAATGTGGCCAAGACCAAAGGTAGCACATTGACACTGATCTGCCCTTTCTGCTGTGGAAACCAAAAGTCCAAAAAATGCCAAAGAGAAGGTCAAAGGGCGAAGGCTCTCCCAGGTCTCCCCCTCGCACTGAAAATCCTCATGATGTAGACTATAGCTCTCCAGATGCCTGAATCTATCAAACAGTTGGTCTAGACTTATCCACCCATCTTCGACATTCCTCAAATTCCTGTTACTCTTCAATCCCAATGCATAGAGAAACCTATGACCCAACATGATGACCAGCATTATGGGCTTTCGTCCTGCGAACGACAACTCAGTAAAGCTAGTAATCTCCTCAAGCGTAGGTGTTAGCTCACAGTCAAAAAACATAAAGACTACTTTGGCTGGATCCCAAAATTCAATCAACAATCTGGTAAGCACTCTATTAGCTCGGACGTTCATCAGCGCAGTCAGCACTCCAAGATGTCCTAATTTCGTCTCCGTGCACTCAACGAATGTTCCTCCGCCATTGCTTCAGCTTGTGGGGCTTTCCCATAACCATGCTGATATCCGGAATGTTGTAGTTGATTTCCATCAAAAAGGAGAGAAAAGGCTAGGTAAATGTTCCGGATCTTTAGTGTCTCAATCTGAATTAATTTGTTATTCCACAAAACGCATGTTGTTAGGTGCATGAACCATTGACATTAGGGAGGTTTTCCTACTTATGAGTCAATGCCAAGGATCAACTCACCTAAGGTGTATGCAGCATGGCCTACATTTACTAAGAGTTGAGTGTTTCCTAAACTTTGGAGTGGGACTGAATAACTGCGAGACGACATGTCCGTTGACCTCCCAATGTCGTTCTCTAAAACTAGAGAGTTTTGAAAAGAAGGTTCGAAGGGGTGAAAAGACAATTCTCGCGTGATTAGTGTATGATTGTGTACGACCAAGGCTCGATAGAAAAATCTGATGACAATTTATAAAAGCAGTAACAAATAATTGTGATAAGTCAGTGATAAAATCAGGAATAAAGCAAGTAAACACATAATTTCAAATTATAAAGACATGTGAGCATATATGAAGTGTTGAGCAAATAGAATATAAACAAACAACCCCAAGTGCTTAAAATCTAGCCTAAGTCTGTCAAGGTCAGAACCTAAGTGCAAAATTCCTCAGCGGAGTCGCCATGTTGTTGCACCGCATTTTGCATAGGTAAAAACAAAACTTGTGGTTACTCTAAGGTTAATAAAAGAAAAGTAGCCATCTAATATTTAAAGATATACTAGGGTACCTATAAGTCCATAAAGATCAACATCTTAACGGTCCGCTAAGTCAGTGAGAATTCGGGTAAGGGTTCTAGTTATTCTAAGGGGAAGGTGTTAGGAATCCCTTAAAATCTACATCAAAGTAGTTCCTTAAATTTAGGCTAAAAATGGGGAAAAGTTATTTATAACCTAGTCAATTAATGGTTAAGATTGTTAAGTGGGTCTTTTTGAAGGCCAAATTAAAGTGATAAAATGTTTAGTCTTACAAAAAAATGCTTGCTTCGAAAATACGTTTATAACTTTAGAAAAAAATGTCTAATTTTAAAACTAAGCTGTAAGACTTATTCAAAACAATGACTTGTTTAAAAGAATGCAAGTGTGTACTAATGCTCAACCTTTACGAACCAAAACGTGTATACCTTGATTGTTTAAAAAGAGTCGTTTGGCCTATGTTATTTGACTTCCCAAAATGTTTTTTCATCCTTGTAAAACTATAGATTGATTTTGTGTCATGCAATCGTCCCTTCTCTGAAATGTTATGTGTCGAATTTGCCTAAGTGACTCAACTGAAGACTTTTACAAAGTGTTTTTCTTAAACTTGATTTAGTTCTGCAAATGCTTCTAAAGAAAACTCGGTAAAAAAACATAATTGAATGAAAAAGAACTTTATTGATAAAGCTGATGATACATATTCCGGTTTTTGATGGTTGTTAGCCTTATAAAGTGAAAAAGTTATCTTAATCATATTTACCTTTTACCCTACAAGATTTTGATTATCCTAAAATTATTTTCTAAACAACCACAATTAAGATAAGATCACATAATATCAGTGTTAGTTCCATAATAAAACATATATACAGAAACAGGCTAAGAACAACAGTGATATAAAGTAAAGGAAAGGAACTGGATTTTGTGGTGGGCTGATAACTATTCGGGCCCAATTTAAATTCATCTAGCAGCAGGCTTAAGCAAACAATGAATACGACGAGGAGAGGCGGCCCAATTCATTGAACTTGGGCCAGAGTTCACAATGAACTCAGCAGGCCCAATATGCTCATGCAAAAGAAAGGGAACTTAATTAGTACTTGCAGTTAGAAAGCAAAAGCAGAAACATAAAAACGAACATACGTATGATCTAATAAAGCGAAATTTTATTTATGATACCCCTCTAGAGATAAGTCAAAGCCAATAGCCATTGGTTAGAGTTAACTACATTTCACTTACAAGGTTCCCCTTGATCCCTAGGCACTTAAGAGTTCACAAGGGTCTCTAGGGTCCCAAGTAGTGCTTGTGCCAGAGTGGCTTTAAAATTAGTAGTTCTAGTGATCAACTTGGTTCTTTGAAATTGTTTCTCATTATTGAGAAAGGGTAACAAAGATGAAATACGAGCTTGTTTTATAGCAAGAGTAATTAATCATTGTTGTTTGAAGGTCAATCTATTCACTCTTCTTGATGATATTCCTTGTTCACTAATAAATTGACTAATTAAACTCATGTTTCTACAATCAATTCGATCCCCCAATTGAATCAGGGGCAAACGCCTACGAAAAGATCGCTTGAATTTAAGAAAAGGTTGCTTGGATTTATCCATGGTTTGTTTGTTTAATTTATTCCTTATCCATAAAATCCTATTTCTTGATTCTAATTCAGTTTAAGTCCACCCAAAATAGGATTTTTAAAAATTAGGATTTATTTTCTATTTAAATATGTTATACATATAATGTCATTTTTCCCATTCCTTGAAAGGGTAAGACACATGCGCTTGGTTCGCTCTATTTCTTTATCTCCCCATGAATCGTATGTTTGTAACAATAGAGACAATTTTTTTTCAATTCTAATCAATTAGGCGTATTGTGCCGATTCTTTGAGTAATATATCTGGAAATACCTCTTGATACCTTATCAACGCTGTTTCGGACACAACTAGTACATTCTAAAATCACTGTTACTCGGACATCTTTCCCCTTGGCCATGAACTCCCTTTGGATTTTTGATTTACTCAACTCTTCTATTTTTGATTCAAAACGAAGAAAGGATAAAATAGAAGTTACTAACTTGAAATCCAATTCTAAAAGTAAAAGATTAAAATCAAGATAATAAAGTAATAGTAAAGCAAAGTCATAGTAAAATACAATGATTTTTCTAAAGTATATTTCAAATTGAAGTAATCATTTAAGTATCTTGTATAATACTTTATCCCTAGATATTTTATTCTACCACCATTCCTCTATTATTAATATTCAGTTAATTCGAACTTGAGCCCGAATATTGAATCTACTTTTTTTTGATCTTTCTCTTTCCTCCCTTATTCTATAAAGGGAAAAAAGGGAAAAAAGGAGGTGAGGGATTCATCATCAATATTTGGTTGGATCTCTAATTTTCTTCATTCCTTCCCATGACAACAACTAGAATGAAAAAAAGAGAATGTCAATGCATCCGGAAAAAAAATGATTAATCTCTATCAATAGACCCTAGCCCCGAACCATAGCGTACTTAGTACTGGTGCCACTGAGAGATATATTTTGAGATCTCGCATTGAAAAACCTCATTCTTTTGTATAATTTATTGGAATAGATAATACATATATGATTAGATGTATATGTAGTCAAGGGTTGCACACAGAAATCATTATTCATATTGAAAATATACAATGATTCGGGAAATAAGATTTTCCTTTTCTTAAAACAGAAAAAAATACATCCCCTTCTTTCTTACCGAGAATTTCTGAAAAATACTAATTTATTTTTATGACGGGTCCTGTATTTATATATTTTGTTATAATTGTATATAAGTATTTTCTATATAATCTATAAGAGAAGTCTTTTTCATTTATTTTAGTATTATATGTTAAATTATATGTTAAATGAGACCCAAAAAACGAAATGAGCAGAAAATTTGTATATATTAATGGAGGAAATAACCATATGGAAAACAAGATAGGAATTCTCTACAATTACACTATGGAACAATTGAAGGGATGTGGCGCAGCTTGGTAGCGCATTTATTTTGTGTCACGACCCAAAACCCACTATAGGCCGTGATGGCGCCGAATGTCGCCGTTAGGCAAGCCAACAGTAAACTATCACATTAATTATTCATTTTATTACTTTGAAATTATAAATTTTATTAAGTAAGAAAATTTACACCTTTAAAATCATGGGTACATACATAATTAGTGATGCATAAAAATAAAAGGTGATAATCATATGCAAATCTGTAAGCATTAACTATAATATCCCAAAATCCGGTGTCACAAGTGCATGACCATTTATTAAGGAGTACAATAATAATACAACATCTGTCTGGAATGTAAATAAGACAGGATAAAGTAAATAGTACGATGGAGACTCTGTGGGCTGCGATACGTAGCTTGGAATGCAGCTCACCATATAGTCTCCTCAGCAGCTGCGCCTATACGCCGGACCATCAAATGAACATGTCAAATCCTGCACATTTAGTGTAAAAGTGCAGCATGAGTACGTAAATCAATGCATACCAGTAAGTATCTGGCCTAACCACGAAGAAGTAGTGATGAGGGGTCGACATCGACACTTACTAGTGGTCCAAAAAACCAGTATGATAAATCATAAACAGATATGAAGCACAATAGTAATAATAAGGTAAAATGATGACTAACATAATCCTCCAACATTTCTTTTGGCAATATAAATCTCCCAAGGTCATATGTTGTCTCAACAGATCAGAAATATCAAATGTAGTCTTAAATGGATAAGGAATACCACGTAAATGCCAGGTCTCAAATAAAGGGCATCTCACGAATATTCGGACTCCTAGCGGTAATACACACGATTATGCCGAGGTCGTATGGTCCAATCTTGAGTGGTGTGTACACTGCCGAGGGTCGACCGACGCAAACTAGACATGCATCACAATATACGGCCGAAGCGTTCGGCCCGCTCCACAAGAAAGGAAGGAACTTATCGAATTACGAATCACGTGCTTACATTACAGGTACAAGAGCTTAAAGTGAATATAACCTTTTCCATTTCTCAAATAATTTGCCAACAACTCAAGGTGATAAGGCTCGGCCTAATATATATATGTATTCTAAATCTATTTCAATTATAAATTCAATAAATTAAGCTAGCAAATAGAGTTCAAATAACTCAAATATTACATGACAGAATCCTGAGTCTACTCGGACATAAACATGCTTTAGTTACGTACGAACTCTCGTCACCTCGTGCATATGTAGCGTCCACTACTAATAGCACATAATAATCACATCATGTACGGGGTAGTTTCCTTCTAACTAGCTTAGATATGAGACTTACCTTGCTTCGAAGTTCCATAACCGGCTTCAATGCCTCTCTAAATCCTCGACACAAAGCCAAACGATCCAAAACTAGTCAAACAACGTGCAAATCAATCAAAATATACTCCAATGCTTACAATTTAGCAATTTGTAATGATTCCCAACTCTGCTCGAAAAGTCAACAAAGTCAACCCTTGGGCCCACGTACCCGGATACTGAAATTTTTGACGATGAACATTACTCATGATACCACAAACTCAAATATATAATTTATTCTCATTTCCATGTCCAATTTCGTGGTCAAAATCCAAAAGTACCAAATTCTAGGTTTATTTTAAAATTTCACAATTTCTACTAATTTCCATGTTTAAATTCCATATGTGTTCATGAAATATAATCAAAAGTGATATAGAAATACTTACCCCAAAAGGTAGATGAAATAGCTCTGCAAAAATCGCCCCAAAGTCGGCTCCAAGAGAGATAAATGAGATGAAATGAGCAAACCCCGTTTTGGTTAGCATATATATTCTCTCCAATTGATTTTCCGCACCTGCGGAATTCCTTGCGCTTTTGCGGAAGCTACCTCGCAGATGCGGCTTCCCCCAAGGTGCCAGCTATCCGCTTCTACGGTCATTCAATTGCAGATGCGCATCCGCTTCTGTGGAGATCACCCGCATATCTGTGGACCGCACCTGCAGCTCCGCAGGTGCACTCCCCGGCACCTGCGATCTTCCAGCCCCAGACCAATTCTGCTTCTGCGTCCCTCCGCTCGCATCTGAGAGTGCGCATGCGCGATAAATTCCTCGCACCTGAGAATCCAACCAGCCTCAATCCCAACCAGGTCTCGCACCTTCGGCAATAACCTCGCAGGTGCGATCACACTAGAAGCCTTAAGCTTCAGCAATTCCTTAAGTCCAAAACTCGATCTGATTCGAATCCGTTCCGCACTCGAGGCCCCCGGGACCCTGTCCAATCAAACCAACAAGTCCTAAAACATAACACGAAGCTGCTTGAGGCCTCAAATCACACCAAACAACATCAAAACTACAAATCGACGATCGAAACCTTTCTTTAAAGTTTCAGACATTCAAACTTCGTCGAACGCGTCCGAACCATACTTAAGCATTCTGGAATGACGCTAAACTTTACGTACAAGTCACAAATCACGATATGAACCTATTCCAAGGCTCGAAACCCCAAACAAACATCAATAACACCAAAATCCACTTCAAACTATACTTAATAAATTCTTAAACTTTTGAAATGCTAACTTTCTATAATAAGCGCTGAAATGCTCCCGGACCACCTGATACTCAACCCGAACACACGCCCATGTCCGAAATCATCATACAAACCTATTGGAACCTTCAAATCCCAATTCCGAAGTCCTTTACTCAAAAGTCAAACCTTGGTCAACTCTTCCAATTTAAAGCTTTCGAATTTAGAATTTTCTTTTCGAACCAACTTTGAATTTCTCGATATTCAATTTCGACCACGCGTATATGTCATAAAACATGAAGTGAAGCCACTCAAGGCCTCAAACTTCCGAACAACGCGCTAGAACTCAAAACGACCAGTCAGGTCGTTACATTCTTCCCCACTTAAACATACGTTCGTCCTCGAACGTGCCAAGAACTATTCCGGAGTTTCCCAAAATCATTGTTTAACACCTCGTGCATCTATCCGTGCCACCACAACCCACGTGAGCATATTAGCTCGAGCTAGACTGAAGATCTTTCCTTTTTCTTAGCCAAAATGCTTTAGCACCAGGTTCCAACATCCGGAATTCTCCACGAGACCCGATTCTAACATACGAACACCGCATCAATCACTACACACTGTACCAAAACATGATCATGCACCTATGCTGAAATCACATCATGCACCATATAATTCGTTTGCCTATAATAAAGTCCTCCGACCATAGTAGCTAAAATTTCACGAATCAGATGGCTGCAATGCACCTCATAACACATATAAGCCCTGTTCTAACTCTCGCAATACTGCCACGACAAAGGAGATGTGTAGAAACTCATAATCACCTGCCAAATCAATAAATCATGGAGTCTCTCCACCTGACAAAAACCATTACCTCATTCTGAACTGAATAACGATATTTTCTCTTTAATATACCCTACATAGATCCGATCGCACTGATCTTAGGTCCAATAACCTCGTCTCACCCACTACAAGCTACTCGGGCAATAAGCCACCTCAAACACCGTCTAAAATCTCATACAGCGCCATCAAAGTGCCAACAAGCTACAACTCGAAATATGACCCATAAGTGAGAGAGAACTCTGACAGGGAACTACCCAGCCCGCTTAACGAATGAAACGGCCGAACAGATGTTATGAACCTATCTTAGAGATGTGAAACAAAGGCACATAATTAAGTATAAGGAACCATACTCAACATCTCATTGTTGCGGCGTGCAACCTGATCCAAGTATGACACTATTGCAGCGTGCAACCCGATACAAACATGACACTATTGCGGTGTGTAACCCGATCCAAACATGACTTCGTTGCGGCATGCAACCCGATCTACACAAAATACTCGTAGCGGCGTGCCACCCGATTCAAACAATATACCTGTGGCAGCGTGCCTCCCGATCCACACATAACAATCAATAAGGAAACACCCATCAAGCCGTAATTCTGATACTTACGAAATGCCCGAATATCGACCACAACCACACCAAGTGCATGAATAAAACCCTGGGGAGACGTCTAGCGCCAAGCGCCACCAAAACTCAAGCACGACCAAGGTGGAATATACGACCTGCATCTCGAGAGCCGTCGTGCTCTTATAGCACCACAAGCTACATGGGATCAAGACATATATGTGAATAATCAAGCAGTCTTACAACCCACACGATACAATAGAGTATTAAATAGAATAGCTGACGACAAGAATAACATCCAACACCCCAAGACTCCTCCATAAGCAATGCTATGCTGAATGAACATCTCTGACCTGAGGTAGAGCACACATTCACATTAGATCTTCACACAGACCTCACGTCGATTCTGATCATCCCATACAGGGCCAACAAACCTTCCAAAGATCCACAATGACCCTATTCGTGACACATACAAGCAGTCGTCCAATCCGAAACAAACTCTCAAAGTCCACAACCAAATGAATAGAGTGCCTTTAGGGCATCTCTCACATTAGCGATAGTACCAGAATCTCCATACTTGGTTTTAATCTATAACAATCAAGTGACTAACATGTCACACTAATACAATTTTTCGGTGGGATATGCTCCCACGACCTTCAGCACCAGGTAGCAAAGTCAGCACCTTCATACCACCAATCGTACTAATTATGAAAGCAAATCAAGAATCCGCAAATCAATACACAATGCCTCTTACATAGGACACTGTTCTCAGACGACACTAAGATGTCGCCGGCGTACTCTGAACATCTGAAATCCTCCCTTCTCATCCGAGCTCGTGACATCTTTATCAACACCCAAACGCAACCTTGATCCTCATCTTCCAATTTCCATACCGCTCTCTGCACCTAATGTGCAGCTATGCGAGAGTCCAAGAACTTCATCATAACTCCTGAACTACTAGTAGAAAAAACACTTCATCGGCTAGAGCATTTTCACTTAACTCATTTTAGAAGAACGACTGCAACAAACAACAGAATTCTCATAACCGTAGAAAATTCAAACCTCAAGTCATGGTCTAAACCGCCATAACTCTTCCGGGATCCATATACACATAACAAGGCCATTAGAATCAAATACCTCCCAAATCAATCAAATTATGGTGGCTGTCAAGCCTGCACGTACAACAACAATCTACCTATATAACTTATCACGCCGAAGGGACTGATCATTGCTGCAATCATGCTGATTCAAACAATTACTAACCGACCCCACTTCTTCCAATTTACTGAGTTGCCTTAGAAATAATAATAACTCCATTCAAAACCATAATGAAATTAAATCAACACTCATCCCCAGTGACCCAAATCACAAGATCACATTGTCTCAATACCCATGAACCATCTCATATCCTCATCATGCACACAATAGCATCTCCAACTGGTACACCATTTCTGAAAGGTCCTTTATGAATCCAAAGTCGTTTTCTTCCATCTCTCTAACATTGCACTGCAGGCCCCTGTGCGAACATAGAAACACTCCAAGTCCCTTTCATAATACACTGCAAAAACTCAATCCTTAACCATACAACAGACACAAAATCCTTAGACACCGCACTTACGTTCTTGAACCCATTAGAACCACTGTTGAGAGTCACCCATTCTGACTTGGTCCCGAATATATAACCAAACTCTAGTGCGCTGTTAGCACATGAACACTCCCAATGAAGCAGCCAGATGAATTCTTTTCCTTGTACGTCACATTCATAATAAGCACAAACTTTGAGTCTTCCCAAAACTTGCACAAGCAGACAAATATGTGACCCAATCATAGACGGTGGGCTCCACCACTTAGCTCTAAGCTACAATCACATAAATCTAGAACCCACAAAGTTTCCTCCCTCTCAATTTCCATGACCTAGAACCGTTAACCCGCTAAATTTCTCGTAATCTCTTGTTAAACTTTTCATGAACATTCTCAATTATCGGCCACAATTGCACATTTGACCTCCTGCTAGGTAGTAAGTAGAACTCTTCGTTGAAACTTCATCAAAATCACGAACCCGCTAACCTGCTCACAGGAGATAGCCTACCTGTGGAATTCCATACCGACATTTTCCAACGACATTGCCCTGGTTACACCTACCACGAAATCAACAAACTCTCCTGAGTCCATGCTCGTCCACTAACTGTAAAAGTCTGTTCATTACCCATTAGCATCAACTGAAAGTTCAACCATACGTTTCAACTTCAAAGTCACATTGCATTCAAAAACGATAATCAATCTTTCATACCCCTCTTCATTTCAAGCAAACTCCTCTCTGCCATATTCAATCTTCCTCAGTACAGTAGCCACCGTCCCAAATGAAATTTATAGACTTAGTCATTGTCTACCATGATCCCTAAATCACTCTAAACTTGATCAAAGTATGTGGCTATCCTACCACATAATCCGTACGCTACTCTGCCACTCCCACTTCGATAAACTCATCCCCTTAAGAAACTTATCGGCCTCTGCTATTCATACTTGACCTGCTAGCAATTCAACTACCGCGAGACACCTCCCACCATGTCCTTACTCCTCATTTGCTGCTAAAATACTGCCTCAAATCAGAATCCCCCTTTGCAGCACCCAAACGGATAAATTGACACCAACTATGAGCCTCCATAAAGATCATCTCCCCCGAGCCATCAACATTAGCAGCGCTAATACAACTCTGAAGCCAACATACACTGCCATAGCTGATAATCATTGCTTAGGCACTATTCTACAACACCATGCCCCGAAGGCAAATCAAAGGAAACCCTAACACCCATAGGCCTTAATGCATTCAAACAAGGATGGTGATACCACACCACAAATGAAAATTCCACCACGCTAAAAACTTTCAACCAAAGCCTGAACATCCATAGTCCGGTTGCTTTTCCTCCGCTGGAATTAAATGTCAAACCTCTAAACCATGAAATGAGAAATCCTTCTTTAATAATCTGTTCATAGCTTCAAAACCATAGGTAATACTAATACAGGGTTGAACAAGAGAACACCCTTCCACAAGACGACGATAATAGCTCGCTCGAATACGTAGGGAGAAATATCCCGCACCACATCTGTAGTACCACTGGAACTCCTCGATTCCCAATTGATAACGAGCGCTCAATATCGTATAAAAATGGGTAGGAAGGAAACAAAGGCATAATCTTCAATGGAACCAAATCGCACGACAAGGAATTAAGAAGGGAAGTGCTCCTAACAGCCCTGTAGCCTCTCGAAGATAAGTACATACGTCTTTGTACCGATCTGCAAGACTCTACTAGACTCTCTTATGACTCGTGAGACCTATGTGAACCTAGTGCTCTTTACCAAGCTGTCACGATCCAAAACCTACTATAGGCCGTGATGGCGCCCAACGTCGCCGTTAGGCAAGTCCACAGTGAACTATCACGTTAATTGTTCATTTTATTACCTTCGAAATCATAAATTTTATTAAGTAAGGAAATTTACACCTTTAAAATCACGGGTATATACATAATTAGTAATCCATAAGCATTAACTAGAATATCCCAAAATCCGGTGTCACAAGTGCATGAGCATTTACGAAGGAGTACAATAATAATACAACATCTGTCTGGAATGTAAATAAGACAGGATAAAGTAAATAGTACGATGGATACTTTATGGGTTGCGATTACGATAACCACCAAATGAACCAGTTAGATTCGGCACATTTAGTGCAGAGGTGCAACATGAGTACGTAAATCAACGCATACCCAGTAAGTATCTAGCCTAACCCCGGAGAAGTAGTGACGAGAGGTCGACATCAACACTTACTAGTGGTCCAATAAATCAGTATGATAAGTCATAAACAGATATGAAGCACAACAGTAGTAATGAGGTAAAATAGTAGCTAACTTAATCCTTCAACATTTCTTTTGTCAATATAAATCTCCCAAAGGTCATATGTTATCTCAATAGATCATAAATATCAAATGTAGTCTAAAATAGATAAGGAATACCACATAAAGGCCAGGTGTCAAATAAAGGGCAATTCACGAATATTCAGACTCCTAGCGGTAATACGCACGATTATGCTGAGGTCGTGCGACCTGATCCAGAGTTGCCTGTACACTGCCGAGGGTCGACCGGCGCAAACCAGAGATGCATCTCAATATACTGACGAGGTGTTCGGTCCGCTCTACAAAAAAGGAAGGAATTTATTGAATTACGAGTCATGTGCTTACAATACAGGTACAAGAGCATAAATTGAATATAACCTTTGTCGTTTCTCAAATAATTTGCCAACAACTCAAGGTGATAAGGCTCAGCCTAAAATACATACATACATACATACATACATACATATATGTATATATGTATGTATGTATTTCTATAGCCATTTCAATTATAAATTCAATAAATTAAGCTAGCAAATGGAGTTCAAATAATTCAGATATTACATGATAAAATCTTAAGTCTATCCGGACATAAACATGCTTTAGTTACGTATGTACTCTCGTCACCTCGTGCGTACGTAGCACCTAGAACTAGTAGCACATAATAATCGCATCACGTAGGGGGTAGTTTCCTCCTCACAAGATTAGACAGAAGACTTACCTCGCTTTAAAGTTCTATAACCGGCTCCAACGCCTCTCTAACTCCTCGACTGAAAGCCAAACAATCCAAAACTAGTCAAACAACGTGCAAAAATCAAAATATACTCCAATGCTTACAATTTAGCAATTTGTAATGATTCCCAACTCTGCTCGAAAAGTCAACAAAGTCAACCCTTGGGCCCACGTACCCGGATACTGAAATTTTTGACGATGAACATTACTCATGATACCACAAACTCAAATATATAATTTATTCTCATTTCCATGTCCAATTTTGTGGTCAAAATCCAAAAATACCAAATTCTAGGTTTATTAAAAATTCCACAATTTCTACTAATTTCCATGTTAAAATTCCATATGTGTTCATGAAATATAATCAAAAGTGGAATATAAACACTTACCCCCAAGAGGTGAATGAAATAGCTCTCCAAAATCGCCCCAAATAAAAATGAGATGAAATGAGCAAATCCCGTTTTGGCTAGCATATATATTCTGCCCAGTCGATTTTCCGCACCTGCGGAACTGGTTGCGCTTCTGTGGAAGCTACCTCGCAGATGCGGCTTCCCCCAAGGTGCTAGCTATCCTCTTCTGCGGTCATTTAATTGCAGATGCGCATCCGCTTCTACGAAAATCACCTGCATCTGAGGAAAACCTAGCAGCACTCCGCACCTACACGCCCTTGACCGCACTAGCCGCTCCGCATGTTCGGCTTGAGTATCGGATGGTCCGGAAGTATTTCGTGTGCGAATTCTGAAGTCATTTCAGATTGATTTGATGCACTTTGGCACAAGATATGGAATTTGGAAATTTGAAAAATTTATAAGCTCGATTCAAGGCGCGATTCTTGATTTTGATGTTGTTTGGCGTAATTTGAGGCCTCGACTAAGTTCGTAATATGTTTTGGGACGCGTTGGTATAATTGGTTAAGGTCCCGAGGGCCTCAGGTGGATACCATATGGTTAACGAATCACTTTTTGGACTAAGAGAATGTTGGGGTTTTTCTAGTTGCTGGTGCGATCTCTTCTTCGGAATCTGGGTCGCAGAAGCGACATTGCAGAAGCGAGGGACGCGCCGCAGAAGCGGCTGTGAGTTGAATTGGCTGAGTTCATAGGTGCGAAGAAATTCGCGCACCTGCGTGATTGCAAATGTGACAATTGGAACGCAGGTGTGGACCTTGCTGTGGGAGGCTAGGACCGCAGATGCGGTCGAATTCTGCAGAAGCGGAACTGCACCTGCGGATAAAGCATCATAGAAGCGAAGGTGCAGAAGCACTTGAGGGGCCGCAGATGCAGAGCTTGAGGAACCTCAAGGGAGCCGCAGAAGCGGACTGAGCCACATAAGCCGAGCCATAGAAGCGGCTAATATTCGGCATATATGAGAGGTCGCTGGGCAATGTGTCTTTTATGAACGGGATTTGGCCCATTTTCTTCTATTTTCACTATGAACGGGATTTGGCCCATTTTCTTCTATTTTCACTTGGTTGGGGCAATTTTGGAGAGCTTCAAGGGGGAGATTTTCATTAAGCAACATAAGTTAAGTGACTCCCACTTTTTACAAGTTAAATACATGGTTTGTATAAGGATTTAAAAATGAAAATTAGTAGAAATTTGAGGTTTTGGTGGAAAACCTAGAATTTGATATTTTTGATTTTGACTACGAAATTGGACATGAAATTGAGAATAAATTATATATTTGAGTTTGTAATGTTATGGGTAACGTTTATCTTCGAAAATTTTCAGAATCCGGGCATGTGGATATGAGGGTTGACTTTATCGACTTTGCAAGAGGAGTTGAGCATTGTTTAAATTGATTAATTATGGGTATTAGAGTATATTTTTATTGGTGTGCATATTCGGCTAGTTTTGGATCGATGGGCATCGGTTTGAGGTGTTTGAGAGGCTTTGGAGCCGGTTGTGGAACTTCAGAGCGAGGTAAGTCTCCTGTCTAATCCTGTGAGGGGGAAACTATCCCTAGGTGATAAATTATTGTTATGTGCAAGTAGTTGTGAGTGCTATGTATGCACGTGGTGACGAGAGTCCGTAAGTAGCTAAAACGTGTTATGTCCGGGTAGACTTATGATCTTATCATGTAATATTTGAATTATTTGAACTCATTCTGCTAGCTTAATTAACTAAAGTTTTAACTGAATTTGAATTTGAAATAAATTGTATGTATAATAGGCCGAGCCCGAACACCCTGAGTTATGGGCGAGTTATTTGAGAAGCGTAAAGATTATATTCGTTATGTGCTCATGTATTGTATTGTAAACACGTGTCTCGTAATTCGGTAACTACCTTGATTTTTCTTGTGGAGTGGGACAAATGCCTTGATAGTATACAGATGCATTATGGATCGTGCCGCACATTCCTCAGTAGTGTACACATTATTCTGGATCGGGTCGAGCGACCTCGCGGAATCGTGCGATATTTCGCTAGTAGTCCGAATGTTCACGAGATAAACTTTCCACTGATGCCCGGCTTTTTTACATGGTATTCCTTACTTATAGATAATGACACTTGACATTTTTTCGAGCTGTTAAGGTAGAATACAAGATTTAGAAATTTATGCCTTGAAAGAAGACATTGAAAGATTATGTAACTTACAGATTTACCTCATCATTGCCGTATACCTCATATTTGCTTATGTTTTATTATATTGCATTATTGGACCCTTAGTAAGTGTCGATGTCGATCCCTCATCACTACTTCTCCGAGGTTAGGTTAGATACTTACTAGGTACGTGTTGATTTACGTACTCATGCTGCACTTCTGCACTAAATATGTAGGATATGACATGTTCATTGATGATCACCTTAGCGCGTAGGCGCACCCGTCGAGGAGACTTCATGTGAGCTACATTCCAGGCTAGGCATCGTGGTCCATTGAGTCTCTATTGTACCATTTATTTTATTCTGTCTTATTACATTCTGGACAGATGCTGTATTATTATTGTACTCCTTAGCAAATGCTCATGCACTTGTGCCACCGGGTTTTGGGGGTTCTTTCGGGTTATTCATCATTGTGGTTCCTGTAAACATTTTTCATTTACTTTGTAAGTTCTAGTTTATACTGTTCAATTAAGGAAAAATTATGATTTCAAAATACTAAAATGAGTAATTAAATAGATAAATCACCGTTGGCTTGACTGACAATGGTCTTAGGCGCCATCATGACATTTAGTGAATTTTGGATCATGACAGCTTGGTATTAGAGCGTTAGGTTGACTTAGGTCTCACGAGTCATGATCAAGTTTGGTAGAGTCTTGCGGATCGGTACGGAGACGTCTATACTTATCTTGCTACAAAACTGTTAGGAGCACTTCCCTTCTTGATTCCTCATCGTGAGATTTGATTCCATTGAGGCTTGTGCCTTTATTTCCTTCCTGCTCAATCTTATGCGTATCAATTGGGCGTCGAGGAGTTATAGTGGTACTACAGACGTGATGCAGGATGTTTTCCTTGCGTGTTCAGGCATACTATTATCGTCTCTTTGCGGAAGGATGTTCTGTTGTTCCAGCTTAGTATCTGTATTTCCTATGGTTTTGAGGCTGTTCGTGGATTGCTACGATGTCTATGCATTGTTATCGCACAATGTTGGTGTAATGGTAAGGTACTTATTTATGTATCGAGGCAGTGAATGACTTGAAAGGAGGATTTCTCAGTGCATGATTTAGGGGTTCAACATTTAATTACAGCAAAGGAAAGGCAATCAGATTATGGATGTTAAGGTTTTGATCGAGGAGTAACAAGACTTGGTATTTTCGAGCGTGGTGGAATTTTCATTGCGATGCGGTGTCGTCGTCCTTGTTTGAATGCATTACGATTTGCCGGTGTTATGGTCTCCTTTGATTTTTCCTTCGGGGCAGGGTATTGTGAAATGGTGCCTGAGGGGCGGTTGTTAGAGATAGCGGTGTGCAACGGTTTAGAATCGAATTGGTATTTCTAATGTTGATGGCTCGAGAAAGATGATCTTCGAAGAGGCTTAGAGTTGGTAACAATTTTGTTCAAGTGCTAAAGAAATGGATTTTTGATTTGATGCAACATTTGGGCAGCAGAGTATGAGGAAATACATGGCGGGAAGTGTTTTCCAGTGGTTGATGTGCTAGCGGGTCAAGTATGAAAAGAAGATGTTAAGAAGTTGCTTAAAGGAGATGGCTTAACCGAAGTAAGAGTGGCAGATTAGCATATGGACTCTGTGGTAGGATAGCCACATACCTTGAGAAATTATAGAACAGTTTGGAAGTCGTGATGGAAGGTGTATTTGGTCTACATATTTTATTTGGAATGATGATCACTATACGAAGAAAGATTGAGTATGGTAGAAAGGAGTTTGCTTGAAATGAACAGAGATGTGAAGATTGATTTATCATTTCAGATGCAATATGTCTTGAGTTCAGAAGGTGTTGTTGAACTTTCAGTTGATGTCAATGGGGAAGGAACATACTTATACAGTTGGTGGACGAACATGGGCTCAGGAGAGTTTACTGATTTTGTGGTAGTCGTAACCAGTGCGGCGCCGTTGGAAGATGTCGACATGGAATTCTACAGGTGTGTTATCTCCTGTGGGCGGGTTAGCGGTTGCATGATGTTGATGAAGCTTCTGCGAAAAATACTACTTGCTATCCAGTAGGGGCCGAATATGTGATTGTGACTGATGATTCAGAATGTTTATGAAAAGCTTAACAAAAGAATTCGAGAAATTTGGCCGGTTAACATTACAGGATCATGCTAATTGAGAGGGAGGAATCGTTGTGGGCTCTACATTATGTGATGGTAGTCTAAAGCTAAATGGGGGATCCCCCCAACCCCGTCTATGATTGGATTGCGTGGTTGTCAGCTTGTGCAACTCTTGGTTATCGGTGCATTGGTGGATTATTTGTCGCTAAGAAAAGGAAAACATCAAGGGTAATTCGAGCAGAGAAATTGATAAATGTGTGCTATATTTCGCCTTATCTATTCACGTTCAGGTTTTGGGAAGACTCAGAGTTTATGCTTTGTGAATGTGATGTACATGAAAACAAATTCAGCCGGTTGCCTCTTTGAGAGGGTGTTCATGCACTAGCAGAGCGTTGGAGTTTGGTTATGTTCGAGATCAGGTCAGAGTGGGTGACTCTCAACAACGGCCCTAGTGGGTTCAAGAATTAAAGTGCAATGCCTAAGGATTTCGGGTCCGTTGTGTGGTTAAGAATCGAGTTTTCACAGTTGATTATGAGTGGGACTTGGAATGATCTACTTTGTCATCGGGTATGCGGTGCAGTATTGGAGGAAAGGAAGAAATAAGTTCGGATTTGCGGAAGGTCTTGCCGAATGGGTGTACTAGTTGGGGATGTTGTTGTGCACGTAGGGAGGTATGAGATAATTCTTGAGTATTAAGACGATGTGGTCTCGTGATTCGGGTCACTCGGGATGAGTGCAAATTGAGTTCGCTATGTTGTGAATGGAGCTATTATATTTCTAAGTTAGGTCAAGAGTAAATTAAAAGAAGTTGGGTTGGTTAGTAATGGTGGAATCGGCATGATTGTGTCAACGGTCAGTTCCTTTAGTGTGTGAAGTTATGCAGGTGGTTGTAGACGTATGTGCGGGCTTGACAACCCCATAACTTGATTGATTTTGGGAGGTATTTGATTCAAATGGCCTTGTTGTGTAAATGGATTCAAGAAGAGTCATGGTGGTTCAGATCATGGCATGAGATTTGTATTTTCTATGGGTTTGGGAATTCAGTTATGTGTTGCATTGGCTCTTCTGAAATGAGCTAAGTGAAAGGTTTCTAGCCAATGAAGTGTTCATTCTACTAGTAGTTCAGGGTGCAGTGAGCGGTATGGGAATTGGAAGTTGAGGATCAAGGTTGCGGTTCGGTGTTGATAAGAATGCCACGAGCTCGAATTAGTAGGGAAGAATTTAGATGTTTAGAGTAAGCTAGCGTTATCTTAGTGTCACCCGAGAATGGTGTTCTCTGAAAGAGGCAGTGTGTATTGATTTGCGGATTGTAATTCGCCTTGCAGAATTAGTACATTTGGTGGTATGGATGTGCGGACTTTGCTACCTAAGCGGAAGGGCGTGGGAGCGTACCCCACAGGGAGATTTGTATATGTGTGGCATGTTAGTCACTTGATTGATAAAGATTAAGACCAAGTATAGAGGTTATGGTAATATCGCAAATGCGAGAGTTGATGCTTGAGAGGCATCTTGTCCCTTGGGCTGCGGGCCGTGTACGTTTGTTTTGGATTTGACGGTTGTTCTTATGTGTCATGAATAGGGCCACTGTAGATCTTTGGACGGTTATTATTGGCCCAGTATGGTATGATCAGAATCGGTATGAGGTTCGTTGGTGGGTCTAATATGAGTGTGTGCTCTACGTTAGGCCGGATGTGTTCATTTTAGCATTGCTAACGGAGGAGTCATTGGGCATTGGATGTTATTCCCATCGTCAGCTATTCCATGTAAATCTCTATTGTGCCATGTGGGTGGTGAGACGACTTGGTTATTTGCACATGTGTTGAGGTCCCGTGTAGCTTGTGGTGTTATGTGAGCAGGATGGCTCTAGAGATGCAGGTCATCATGGCATCTTAGTTGTGCTTGCGTTTCGTAGCGTATGGTGCTATCCGTCTCCCCAGGATTCATATTATGCACTTGGCTTGTTTGTGGTCGATATTCGGCCATTTCGTAAGTATAAGCGTTACGACTTATGTGTGTGTTTTCTTCTTGAAGTTATGTACGGATCGTGTGGCATGCCATCACGGGCATATTATGTGGATCGAGTTGCACGCCGCAGTAGTATCATGGCGAATCGCGTTTCCCGCTGCAACAGCGGGATGTTGAGCATAACTTCTTACACTCATTTTGTGTGCTTGTTTTCATCCTTGAGGTAAGTTGATAGCATTTATTCGGCCGTTTTATTCGTTACGCGGGCTGGGTAGTTTTTTTCAGAGTTCATTTTTCCTTATGTATGACATTCGAGTTTGTAGCTTGTTGGCTCATTGTAGGCATCATATGAGATTTTTGGCAGTGTCTGAGGTGGCTTATTGCCCGAGCAGTTTATATTAGGTGAGACAAGATTATTGGACCTGGAATTAGTGCAATTAGATTTATATAAGGTACATTAAAGAGAAGATATCATTATTCAGTTCAGAATGAGGTAATGGTTCTTGTCAGGAGGAGAGACTCCATGAATTATTGATTCGGCAGGTGGTTATGAGTTCCTACACGTCTCTTTCGTCGGGGCAGTATTGCGAGAGTTAGAACAAGATTTATATATGTTATGAGATGTATTGCGGGCATCAGATTCGTGAAATTACAGCTATTGTGGTCGGAGGATGTTATTATGGGCAACCGACTTATGTGGGGCATGGTGTGGTTTCAGCATAGGTGCGTGATCATGTTTTGGTACAGTTTGTGGTGATTGGTACGGTGTTCGTATGTTAGAATCAGGACCTGTAGAGAAATTCGGAGGTTGGAATTTGTCCTAAGGTTTATTGATTAAACAAAAAGGAGGATCTTCAGATTGACTCGAGCTAATGTGTTCGACTGGATTGTGGTGGCACAGGGTAGGTGCACGAGGTGTTAAACAGTGATTTTGGACAACTCCGGAGCAGTTCTTAGCACGTTCGAGCATGAACATATGTTTAAGTGGGGGAGAATGTAACGACCTGACTGGTCATTTTGAGCTCTAGCACGTCGTTCGGTAGTTTGATGCCTTGAGCAGCTTCACTTCAGGTATTATGACTTGTACGTATGGTCGAAATTGAATTTCGGGAAGCTCGGGATGGATTTAGAAAGAAAATGCTAATTTCGGAAGCTTTAAGTTGGAAGAATTGGCTAAGATTAGACTTTTGAATAAACAATCTCGGAATCGAGATTCGAAGGTTCCATTAGGTTCGTATGATGATTTCGGACTTGGGCAGCACGTTCGGGTTGAGTATCGGGTGGTCTGGGAGTATTTCGACGCCTATTATGGAAAGTCGGCATTTTGAAAGTTTAAAAATTTCTTAAGTTTGACTTGAAGCGGATTTTAATGTTATCGATGTCCGTTTGGGGTTCTGAGCCTTGGAATAGCTTTGTTATGTCATTTGTGACTTGCTTGCGAAATTTGAAGTCATTCCGGATTGATTTGATGCGCTTCGGCACAAGATATGGAATTTGGAAATTTGAAAAATTTATAAGTTCGATTCGAGACGCGATTCATGATTTTGATGTTGTTTGGCGTGATTTAAGGCCTCGACTAAGTTCGTAATGTATTTTGGGATGCATTGGTATAAATTGTTAAGGTCTTAAGGGCCTCGGCTGGATACCGGACGGTTAACAGATCACTTTTTGGACTAAGGAAATGCTAGGGGTTTTCTGGTTGCCGGTGCGATCTCTTCTGCGAAAGTTGGGTCGCAGAAGTGAGGGTCGTGCCGAAGAAATGGCTGTGAGTTGAACTGGCTGAGGCCGTACGTGCGAAGAAATTCCCGAACCTGCGTGATCGCAGAAGCAACAATTGGAACGCAGGCGCAGACCCTGCTGGGGGAGGCTGGGACCGCAGATGCGGTCGAATTCCGTAGAAGC
>MCJB01048533.1:73982-93999 GCA_002018475.1 Nicotiana obtusifolia
AGGTGTTATAGAGGCTTTGGAGCCGGTTGTGGAACTTTAGAGTGAGGTAAGTTTCCTGTCTAACTCTGTGAGGAGGAAACTACCCCCTAGGTGATAATTATTTTTATGTGCAACTAGTTGTGGGTGTTACGTATGCACGAGGTGATGACAGTCCATACGTAGCTAAAGCATGTTATGTCTAGGTAGACTTAGGATCTTATCCTGTAATATTTGAATTATTTGAACTTATTCTGCTGGCTTAATTAATTAAAGTTATAACTGAATTTGAATTTGAAATAAATGTATGTATAATAGGTCGAGCCCTAACACTTTAAGTTATGGGCGAGTTATTTGAGAAGCGTAAAGATTATATTCGTTATGTGCTCATGTACTTTATTGTAAACACGTCTCTCGTAATTCGGTAACTTCCTTCCTTTTTCTTGTGGAGTGGGACGAACCCTCGGCAGTATACAAATGCATCTATGGATCATGCCACATGTCCCTCGGCAGTGTACACATTATTCTGGATCGGGCCGAACGACCTAGGTGAAATCGTGCGTTATATCGCTAGTACTCCGAATATTCACGAGATAAACTTTCCACTGATACCCGACTTTTTTACATGGTATTCCTTACTTATAGATAATGACACTTGACATTTTTCTGAGGTGTTAAGGTAGAATACGTGATTTAGAAATTTATGCCTTGAAAGAAGACATTGAAAGATTATGTAACTTACAGATTTACCTCATCATTGCCGTATGCCTCATATTTGCTTATGTTTTATTATATTGCTTTATTGGACCCTTAGTAAGTGTCAATGTCGACCCCTCCACACTACTTCTCTGAGGTTAGGTTAGATACTTACTGTGTACGCGTTGATTTACATACTCATACTGCACTTATGCACTGATGTGCAGGATCTGACAGGTTCATCGATAATCGGCTTAGCACATAGGCGCACCCGTTGAGGAGACTTCATGTGAGCTGTCCACTGAGTCTCCATTGTACCATTTATTTTATTCTGTCTATTATATTTGGGACATATGTTGTATTATTATTGTACTCCTTGGAAAATGCTCATGCACTTGTGACACCAGGTTTTGAGGGTTCTTTTGGATTAATAATCATTGTGGTTCGTGTAAACATTTTTCATTTACTCTGTAAATTCTAGTTTATACTGTTTAATTAAGGAAAAATTATGATTTTAAAATATAAAATGAGTAATTAAATTGGTAAATCACCGTTGGCTTGCCTGACGGCGGTGTTAGGTGTCATCACGACCTTTAGTGAATTTTGGGTCGTGACATCTCGACTCCGAGGTCGTTTACTCAAAAGTCAAACCTTGGTCAACTCTTCCAACTTAAAGCTTTCGAATTTAGAATGTTCTTTCCAAACCAACTCCGAACTTCTCGAAATTCAATTCCGACCACGCGTATAAGTCATAAAACATGAAGTGAAGCCACTCAAGGCCTCAAATCGCCGAATGACGTGCTAGAGCTCAAAACGACCGGTCGAGTCGTTACATTTTGGGTACAAAATGTCACAGGTTCAAATCCTGTCAACCCTACCTATTACTGCTCAAAGGACTAGTAACGAGAGATCAATTGGGATCGCTTCAAATTGGACATAATCTTTCATTTTTATCATGTTATTCTAGTATATAGATATAAAATGTATTGGGGTTATGAAAAGAATCCTTTTATTTACAGTCTTATCTATCAAGAAAGCGCTCTTAGTTCAGTTCGGTAGAACGTGGGTCTCCAAAATCCGATATCGTAGGTTCAAATCCTTCAGAGCGTGATTTTGTTTCCTCTTAGTTTGAATTAAAATAAAAATAGATTCATTCAGTAACTTTCACACCAACTGGAATTTGACCTCCTATGCCTGTGAATTAAAGAAAGGAGGAGGTCAATCGAAAAGAGATGTTAATTAATCAAAGGTCCAACTAATCACCACGCCTATATTGTAAATATGCAGTTACGAATAATCCAGCCAAAGTAATGGGAATTAGACCTGACACGATTCTAAAGAGAAATATTTCAATCATTTTTATTGTTTGAAAGGAGAAAAAAAGAAGGTAATATCGATACCTAAATATTAATCCGAATCGACATGAATCTCAATGACAATGAACAAGAATTGACAATTGGTAACGTAAGTTAATATAGAATACGCATAATCCCACATAAGGATTTCTTTTTATGAATTGTTCATTTTTAATATTCAGTTTAAATAAGTCGTATCTTGCTCAGACCAATAAATAAAGCTGAGGTTATAGTTAAAGCTGCTAATAGAAAACCAAAATAACTAGTTATAGTAAGCATGACAGGGTTAAATTAAATGAAATATGTTCTTTTTATACATATTTTAAAAAGCACTTACCTAAGTTTCAAATTTTTCAAAACAAAATAGGATGATAGGCAAAAATCTCAATTTCAATTGAAAGAATAAGTTGAATGAAAAGTTTTTGATTTATCTATCATTATAGGCAGACAACACTAACAAAGATAAAGTGACCGACATATAAATGAAATTAATTCATCATCTGTAACATCTATCCATCCCACAATTCCAATCAACCGATTCATTAAGTAAACTATTAAACTAATAAGAGCAGTATCGTCTAACTTCATTCAAAATTGAACTTCAATTTTTATAGATTCAAAATAGAAAATATTTTCGAATTTGATCATTTCTTAGATTCTGTTGAATTGTATCGACTCCATTTTCGATTTTAAAGCGAACAGTTATCTTATAAAACTTTTTCTTTTTACTTTAATTTAAGTTTAGCTCATTAGATTCAATAATATATTAATTCACATAGTATCTTGAATGATGGAGAAGAAGAAAAATTTATCACACAATCACTTGAAAAAAATCTTTTTTTTTTGTCCAACTAGATTCTACAACTAGTAATTTCTATTAGGTTCCACATTCTATCTTTCCCTACTGCCCCATCCTTGTAGCTAGATCAAGAAAGAACCTTTGGATCAAGATCCACAACAGTGCATCACAACTATGAATTCCAATTATTCTATTTTTTCTTTCATCGAATATGATCTACTACTCTTATTTCTTACGCGACCATTAACTTCTTCTTTGAAAAAAGGATTCCAACAACAAAACTGCTTCCACAACTTCGAAACGCAAATTTCTATATCTCGCATCTACTTAAATTGTGTGAATATGAGAATCTCTTCCGTTGAATTGAAAGAATTCTCTATTGAGTGGAAGATGATTTTACATCAACAAGTAAAGGAAAAAAGAAATTATTTTGTACTTACTTTTGATACTATTTCAAATTGCTTTGTTGTGTCAGAGGAAGGATACCTATACTGATTCGGTATGCTTTAAAGATGCCCTCGTTACAATATTGATGATCTCACAAATATGAAACTTCAGTGAATTGTCATTTAGTGATATCATTTTTTACAGAATCGATCTTTCTTGACTGTACAAGAATATGTGAAGCTCAGCATGTCTGGAAGCACAGGAGAACCTTCGTTTGCTGATATTATTACCAGTATTCGATACTGGGTCTTTCATAACATTCCTATTCATTGCGGGTTGGTTATTTGTCAGCATCGGTTTAGCTTATGATGTGTTTGGAAGCCCTCGGCCAAATGAGTATTTTACAGAGAGCCGACAAAGAATTTCATTAATAACTGGCCGTTTTGATCCTTTGGAACAACTCAATGAATTTAGTAGATCGTTTTAGGAGGCACTAATGACCATAGATCGAACCTATCATTACGAAGGTTGGCTGTTCACAACCTATCTATACCTACCATCTTTTTTGGATCAATATCAGCAATGCAGTTCATCCAATGATAAACTTAATTCGAATTATAGAGCTATGACACAATCAAACCCGAACGAACAAAATTTTGAATCGAATCATACCGGTCCCTTGGTATTGAAATTAGGTCCACAACAAAGCCATTAGCTATTGAACTTTGTTCGTACATAGAGGTTTGAACACAACATGAAACAAGCTTTTAAAACAGTGACAGGTAGACCCGAACAGTCAACATGAAACAAGCTTTTAAAACACAAAAGGCCTAATGTAAACATGAAATTAATTTAAGAACTTAGTCAGGTGCAGGCACAAGCAGTTTCAGAATAACACCAGATCATAGAGCATCTTTATGATTGAAGAACTCATCCAAACAATATGACATTGATAACAGGATGCCAGACATGTTTTTGGGTTTCAAAATTCTCAACATGTTAATCATGGCTAAAGGCACAATAATCATCACATATGGTTATAAGGTCTCATAAATTTCTTAAGTGGTTTCAATAGCTTAGAAGGCAACTTAGAATCCTTTCACATGTAATAACACATATAGCTTCACTATCTCAAACAAACAGAGTCAAATAAGAGTCACAAAAGTAAAAGTTGTCAACAGTATACTCCTATAGGCATACTTATTATGTTAAAGATGATTTCAAGTCTAGAATGTCATTCAAAATTACCTAAGATACTTACCAGAGTTTTAGCAAAGATAATCACTCAAACATGTACTCATTTATTGGGTTTCAACAGAGGCATAGTGCCTTACTCAGGTTAGACAAAGACACAATACTAACAAACATGACTTTACACTTAATGAGCCTAACTCCTTAAAGATCAGTTTCAGGACAATCACTTAGAGACAAACAAATACATAATTAGGAGGATAGTTCATGATCACACTTCACTGAGTATCAAGCAGCCTAGGCTAAGTATTTTAGACTTAGAATTAACCTTACAAAGGTCATGCTAACAGAGAAAACAACAATAGCTATTAATGATTAGATTTGATCTTATGTAGGACCCTATAGTCATAGTATCTACAACAAGGCAACATTATGATTAGAAGAGTGGGATTTGCAGTAAAGACAACAAGCGACTCAAAACAACAATAGTTTAAACTAACAGGCCAAGGAATGCAAACTTCAACAGCCTATTGTGAACTTAGAGCAATAAACCTTATACGCATGACTTTCATAACAAAGCAGTCTTATGATGATAAGAAGTATCATTTACAGCTAATACCAACAAAAAAACAAATGTCTTCAAAGCAACAAAGGTTTTAGCCAACAAAGTAAGACCACTATTAAACCATTATGTAACATGCTAAGTAAAAAAATCTCACAACATACTTCATATCATGTTTATGCTAACAAGGTGAGAGAAACACGAGTGTCAATATAAGATTCACCATGCATTAGACTGTTCAAGTAGAATAACTACACATGAGAAGTTATGAGCAAAGTTAAATCATTGAAACAAATTAAATAAAGGCGCACTGACGTTCCTTAGGGCAACAAACCAAGCTCTTGACTTTAGCCATTAGGAACTAGTGCCACAGTCAGCTCAAGGGACAGATTACCTTGACCAGAATTTAAAGAGAGAAAAGAATAAAAAAAATTATGAGCTAATAGACAGATATTTTAAAGCTTTAGTATAGTTGTATTTATTTCTATTGATTCGTTGTTAGGTGAAGGCATTAAAGCCAATATTTATGGCCAATGATTGGGGGCTTTTAATGTTTGAGTTTTTGAACTCTCAGATTCAAAATCAATAGAAAACATAGAACAACAATTTAGAACCGATGAAAGAAATTATGATGATATCAAGGGAAAAAGATAAAAAATATCATAGGGAAAAAGAGAGTGAAGATTTACCCTGTTAGAAGTGACGAAATAGACTAACCGTTTGAAGCAGATAACCTCTGGACAAAGCCTTTACCCAGAGGTCCTTGCGTTTGACCTCTGGGTCATCAAAGATCACGATGAGGTTAAGATTCTTCGAATTTGAAAGGTGCATGTGATATTTAATGGCAGATTTGAATGAACGAAGGCGTGATGATGAAGTCCTGTGACTTTCATGTTTGAAGCTAGGGTTTCAGATTTTGGTATTTGAAAAGAGATGATGGAAATAAGAATAATTTCAGCTGGATTCTCGGCTAATATGATGATGGTGGTTTCACAATGGTCTTACAGTGATTTTGCACTAATTTTTGATAGATTTCAGGACTTAATAGGTTGGAGAAGACGAGAGAGAGAGATGAGAGAAAGGGGTAATAGGCGGCTGACAAATGAGTTGAGTGATTAGGGTTTAGGGGGGTTTGGTATATTTAAAGTGAGAGAAGGAAAGTGGACCGTCTGATGAGATGGATCAACGGCTCATGAAAATTGCACTAATAATAAAAGAGATTCAATCATGGGGAATAAAATAGGGTCCGTTGGATCATTTTGATCCAACAGTTGAGATTAAAACCGGTGGAAACTAAAAAGGGAAAAGAACAATTAATCTGGAACGATGATAAATGTGATCAACTATCCTTGTGAGGTGTGTTTTTTGTGTGAGTGGATTTGAAGTGCTGACATGGAAAAATGTGATTGGTGGAGGGGATGTGGCATGGATTGCCAAGTAGGAAAGGGTGGTTGCATAGACATTGGGTCTAGACGGGTCAAAGACAATGTTTTGGGCCATTTTTGTAATGATTTGACCGGTCATTTCATGCATTTGCACTTCATTTGGCAGTTTGTGGTCATGAGTAGCTTCATTTGATGTATTATGACTTGCGTGTATCATTGGTATTAGTTTCTAAGTGATTCCGGATTGATTTAGAAGAATGATAACTAGGAAGCTTTGAGTTGGAAGAGTTGACCAGATTTGACTTTTGTGTATTTGACCTCCAATCGGATTTTTTATGATTCCGTTAGGTCCGGATGATGATTTTGGACTTGGATGTATGCCCAAATTTGCATTTGGATGTTTCTAGAAGGGTTCAGCATAATTTGGCGAAAGTTGACAAATTGAAGGTTTGCAATGTTCACAAGTCTGACCGGGAATTGACTTTGATGATGTTGGGTTTGGATTTTTGTTCCGAGAGTTGGAATATGTTTGTTATGTCATTTGGAACTTGTATGCAAAATTTGAGATCTATCACGACCCAAAATCCAACTAGTCGTGATAGCACCTAACCCAACCTGCTAGGTAAACCAATTAACAACTATCCAAATTTAATGAGATTTAACAAGAAAAGAAATGATAAAACAATTGCTTTTATACAAGAATTCCCAAGGACTAGTAGTACAAATCATGAGCTTCTAAGATTTAGAGTTTACAAAGCTGGTATGAAATAAATACGTCATATGTTTGAAATACTTGAACAGATAAAAATTCTAAAGCTACCAAGGATAAGAGGCAGCTGTAACCGGAACGCAGGTACATTTTCAAATCCAGCTCCCGCCATGCACAGCAACATCATCATCCAACATCTGCACGGAAGGTGCAGATGTGTAGTATGAGTACAACCGACCCATGTACTCAATAAGTAACAAACCTAACCTTAGGTTGAAAGTAGTGACGAGCTGGGACAAGGGTCAGAGTCCAACTCCAATAACCAGTGACAGTTCATAACAATATAAATAAGATGGTACAAGAAACAACTCATAGATATGATACTCAACTCGTTCACCGTTACTGAAAAATAGGCATGCTTTTCAAGTATAAGAGTAAATCCCAAATCTTTCACCGAAAATACCAAAAACATGAGTAAGTTTGAAAACTGTGATTTTTTCCAGAACTTCCAACAACGTTTCATTATCAAATGGCATGAGGAAAGTACATCTCTATGCCTACATGTCAATGTATGCATGCCAACTGTAATACAATGCAGTGATGAAACCATATGCATACTCTCGGTGAATCAATGCACTCAGTCCTCCCAATCACTCATATCATCACAGTCACTCAGTCTTCACAGTCACCCAATCCTCCCAGTTACTCGGCCCTTTCACTCGGCACTCGTACTCAATAGGTAACTACCTTCACTGGGGGTGAGTATAGACTTCAGAGGGGCTCCTTCAGCCCAAATTCTATAATAAGCCACTCACGGCATAAATCAATAACATCTGTTGCGGCGTGCAGCCCGCTCCCATCATAAATCAATAATACTTGCTGCGACGTGCAGCCCGATCCCATAAATACCCTCACAATCAGGCCTTCGACGTCGCTCAGTCATTAATCTCTCCTGTCTCTTGGGCTCACAATGTCATGAAAATTAGCCCAAAAATAATGATGTGATGTATCAATAAATGGTAACAGAGATTGAGATATGATATGCATATGAATGCGTATGACTAAGTATGTAATTGCTATATGAGAAAATAATTCAACAACAGGAATGACCTCAGTGGGTCCCAACAAAATAAGCATGTAGACTAGACATAGTTTCTAACATGGATCACAGCTCAATGGCTCTAGTACATAGAGATTTCATGGTTACAGATAAGATCAGGTAACTACACAGTACCACAAAAATAATAGAGTCACAATTCACACGGTGCACGCTCACACGCCCGTCACCTAGTATGTGCATCACCTCAACACCAAACACATAAAACGTATATTCAGGGTTCATACCTTTAGCACCAAGTTTAGAAGTGTTACTTACCTCGAACAAGCCAAATCCAATACCGAGCAAGCCAAATGATGCTCCAAAAATGTCATCCCGCACGTACCGACCTCCGAACTGTTCGAAACAAGCCAAAAGCAACTCAATAATTTAAAATAATGCCCAAGGAAAAAAATTCTAAATGATAAAGGTCGAAACTTTAATCAAAATGCCAAAGTCAACCAAAAAATCAAACCCGGGCCCCTGCCTCAGAATCTAACGAAACACACAAAATCTGATAATCCATTCAATTACGAGTCCAACCATACTACTTTCCCTCAAATCCGACTCAGAATCGATGTTCAAAACTCAAAAATTCACTCTATGAAACTTTGGCAAAACCCCCTAATTTTCTCTTTATAATTCACAATCCAATTACCAAAAAAGAAGATAGATTCACGAAATATAACCAAAACCGAGAAAAGAACACTTACCCCAATATATATGGTGAAAATTTCCTCAACAATTGCCCAAATATGAGCTCCCCAACTCAAAATATGACCAAATGAACAAATCCTCGATATTAAATATTTTTGCCCAACAGTTCTGTCTCATTTTGTATGCCAAACGATCCCGAAACTTGCTTTTGATTCCTCTAGGGGATTCCTTTCGAAAATTTAATAAATTTAGGCTTTTGAGTCACTCCATTTGACCTTATAATGAAGGAGATATGTTGGTTTCAATATTTGAAAATAATGAAGATTTTTAAATAAGAAAGTCAGTGGCAATTCCGTAATTAATCTGAAAAATCTAGCAGCCCAATTCTTAATAAAAAGACCATAAACTCCTCATACAATGTCCAAATTCGGCGATTCTTTTTGCTATTGCTCCGCAATTACGATACAGATCTAATGCTTCAATAAAAATAGAAATTGGAACTTATTTGCTTAATGTGGTACCATTTATTCCTGAAGAAACGACGTCGAAACATAAAAAAACGAGCGTAACACAACCCAAACCTATCCAAAACTCACCCCAGCCCCTCGGGACCTCATCCGAACATACCAGTAAGTCACATAACATAACGCGGACCTACTCGAGGCCTCAAATCATGCATAACAATATCGAAACGACGAATCGCACCTCAAATCAAATTTAATGAACTTTAAAACTTTCGACTTCCAAAAACTTGCGCCGAAACATATCAAACTCGGAATGATCTCAAATTTTGCACATAAATCCCAAATGACATAAAGAAGCTATTCCAATTCCTGGAATCACAATCCAAATTCGATATCCTCAAAGTCAACTCTCGATCAAACTTCTGAACTTTCTAAACCTTCAAATTTTCAACTTTTTCCAATTAGCGCCAAAAACCTTCTAGAAATATCCAAATGCAAATCCGGGTATACTCCGAAGTCCAAAATTACCATCCGGACCTAATGGAATCATCAAATCTCCAATCCGAGGTCAAACACTAAAAAAGTCAAACTTGGTCAAAACTCCTCAACTTTAAAGCTTCAATCATGAAATTCGTTCTTCCAAATCAATTCCGAGTTACCCGAAAAAACATAACCGCCAATACAGACAAGTCGTAATACATCATACGGAGCTACTCATGCCCTCAAACAACCGAGCAAAGTGCAAATGCTCAAAATGACCACTCGGGTCGTTACAAGATCATTCCGAGTTGATTTGATATGGTTCGGTATGAGTTTTGGAGGTTGAAAGGTCAAAAGTTTATTAAGTTTGAATTGAGGTGTGATTCATGATTTTGTTATTGTTATGCGAGATTGGAAGCCTTGAGTAGGTCCGTGTTACATTTTCGGACTTGTTGATATGTGTGGACGGGGTCCCGAGGGGCTCGAGTGAGTTTTGGGCGAGTTTCAGACCATTTTGGCGTTGCTTCTTTCTGGTGCTTCATTTTTTCTTCGCGATCACTAAGATGTAGCCACGATAGTGTAGGTTAAGTCTGGAGCTGGGCAGTTTCTTCTTCGCGTTCGCGATTGGATGACTGCATTCGCATAGGTTGTGGGGTTTTGAGCATCGTGTTCGCGCCAGCGGCATCGCGTTCGCGTAGTATTGAGCTGGGAGCTGGGAGTTGGGAGTTGGAGGTTATGTCTTTGCATTCGCGAGGGTCAATGCTACATTCGCGTACTTTTGGCATTTATGGACATCACATTCACGTGGTCAGTGTCTGCGAATGCGTATTGTATTTTGGTGGCAGTGTATTTTGTTCCTCGCGAACACAATGATTCTTCCGCGTTTGCGAAGGATATCCCTGTTCAGTGATTATAAAGTACTCTATTTCGAATGTTTTGGTCATTTTATCATATTTTGAGTTATGGAGATCAGATTTGTGCGATTTTGGAGGGGATTTTCATCACTGGATTGGGGTAAGTTTCTTTTACCAAGTTTTGATTATATTCCATGATTTCATCTTCAATTTCAGTATTTGATTGATGATTTTAGAAGAGAACTTGGGGGTTTTTTGTCTAAACTTTCCTAAAGAGAAATATTGAGTTTTAAACATCGATTCGGGGTCGGATTTGAGTGAAATATAGTTGGACTCGTATTCAAATGGGTTGTCAAAATTTGTGAGTTTTGTCGGGTTCCGAGTTGCAGGCCCGAGTTGATATTTTGGTTGACTTTGAGTATTTGATTAAAGATTCGGCCTTTAACGCTTGAGTTTGTTTCTTATGGCATTATTTGATAATTTTGAGTTGCTTTTGGTTTGTATTTGGCTGTTCGAAGGTTGATTCGCGTGGGATGGTGTTTCTAGAGTGCTGTTTGGCTTGCTCGGTATTTATTTTGGCTTGCTTGAGGTAAGTATCTTTTCTAAACTTGGTTGAGGCACTAGTTTCCTAAGTTATTTATAATAGGTACGTACTATGGGTGGTGCAGATGTGCGGGGCTGAGCCCATGTGCATGCACCGGGGTATTTATTCATGCTCGAGGTAATGTTTTGGCTATGTTATACATTAAATCGATTGCTAAGTTTTTTGTTGTGATGTTCTCATACTTGTTCCCCTGTTGTGATCTATTTGAGCCATTTTTGAGGTTATGCAGAGGCTAATCTCCTGATTGAGCTTGATATTTGCTATTTTCGTGGTGAAATTACCAATTTGAGATGTGACAGCACACCTTGCACATGCATACACGCTAGCATGTCATTTATACCAGTCCAGGAAGAAATCTACTATTCATTGTTCATATATATGTATTCTTGTATATTTGTTTCTGTATGATATGATTCAGACTAGATTCCTATGACCAACCCGAGCGGATTGTGTTGTTATGCTTGTGACCACGTTAGGCAGATTGTGTTGTTATGCCTATGACAACGCCGGGCAGATTGTGTTGTTATGCCTGTGACCACGCCGGGCGGATTGTGTTGTTATGCTTGTGACCACGCCGGATTGTGATATAGCCTGTGACCACGCGGGGCGGATCCGTTATATTGTGCCTATGACCACATTGCGCAGATTATAATTGAGCTTTTGACCAGGACAAGCGTATTATGATATTGAATCTGTAACCGCGTCGGCTAATAACATGTTGAATTGGCCGTGCATGGGTGTGGATATGGATCCATCCCCCTAGGTTCACCCTATCATGTGCCTTCTTGATAGTGTACACGCGGATTGTGAGAAACCAATAGGTTTCTGGTTGATATGAGCTCTAGAAGAGCTGGTTACTGGTTGGGTTGATTACTTAGATTCTGATGTGGGCCTGAGAGCCGTGATGCGATTCCTATTTGGATCGGGTTGCGCGCCGCAACTAGTTGATGTTTGGTTATTGCATTTCTTCTTTACTTGCAATTTCCTTGGCTGTCTACCTGATTTATTTGCATATCTTCTTTATATGCTAAGTTGTTGACTAAGCTGAATAAGTTGAGAAAATATGTGAGCACCAAGTTGGTTTATCTATGATTTCATGATTTGATCATATTTCTGTCCTATACTTGTTGGAATTTATGAACTCTACAGGTGATAGCATGTATCATTTATAATTCTTGCTTCTATTACCTCGCCGAGTTTAGATATGATACTTATTGAGTACATGGAGTCGGTTGTACTCATACTACACTTCTGCACCTTGCGTGCAGATCCTAGAGCTGATGCTGCTATGTATGTGGGAGCTGGCATTGAAAATGTGCTTGCTTTCTGGGTATAACTACCACTTGTCCTTGGTAGTTTGAGATTTGTAATATGTTATGGATATTTCAACCAGATGTTGTAATTACTTCATACCAATATTATAAATCTAAGTCTTAGTGGCTCATAACTTGTACTACCAGTCCTTGAAAACTTGTATAAAATTCAGTTATTTCACTTCTTGACTCTTATGATCATTATTAGATTGTTTTGGATGTTAATTGGCTTACCAAGCGGGTTGGGTTAATTACCATCGCGACTAGGCGAATTTTGGGTCATGACAATTTTGTTAGGCTTTTGAAAGAAAAGGCTAAAGATATATTGAACATATGGCCATTTTAATTAGAATCCATCTATTGCAAGTTTAACCCATTTAAATCTTAACCCCTTTACATAATTAAATTAACTAGTCTTAGGGTACGCGCTTTGCGCGTGTACCCTATATCAACGAGTATATAATCTTACAAAATTTCGTCTACATAATTTCTCATATTTTGTTTCTTTATTAAATATTTTTTCTTTATTTGTTTATTACACCTAGCTATGTTATTATTCTAATTTTTCTAAAAAATAATACCTCGTAATCTTATAAAAAAAGTCATTCAAAAACTTGATTTATAATGAGTGATGTCATTAAAGTTGAACTTTATTATTGGATCAGGTTATATACAAACTTAACTATGTTAAAATGATAGATTACATATTTAATATTTAAATAATATTCTCATTTTTCAACCTTTATTTTTTGTGATTCCATGTAGTCGCTCATATTTTTTATTTTTTATTTTATTTTCTTCATTTAACATAATTGTACTATTATTCTAGTTTTGTAACTACTCCTCCTAATATTAAAAATAATGAATCATTAATAAACTTAGCATATAATGAGTAATGTCATTAAAGTAGAATCATCGTTGCATGATGTTATAGACTTATGTTTTCCTTTTCTTTTGAATTATATTTGCTTAAATTATATTGAAACTTATTTTATATTATGTTGTAATTTTACATAAGAGTATTATGTTTATTTTTTATTTTTTTGATTTTGAATTTATATTATATTTTTGCTTACATTTTATTTACTTTAGTAGTATTCACTTATTAATTCAGATTGCATGACATTCAATTTTCAGTGAGAATTGATAAATTATTTTTTCATAAAATTTTTGAGTAATGTTACGATATTATATTTATAAATATTAATCATTTTATCAAGCATGTAGTCCATGACGTTTTAACAAAATATGTACTTTTAATTTTAGATAATTAACTTTATATTTAAAATTTAATCTAACTGTGTAATTACGCTTGTCCAACCAAACAATACACTTATAATTATACTGTAGTTACATTATGACAAATAAACATGTCTCGTAATTATAATACTGTATAATTACTACCCTAGTAATTATACCAATTTCAATTATCTGATAGCTTTTCAAAAAGACCCGAAGTAAAAATTTCCCACTTGATCTCAATTCTGAAAGGTAAAAAGTTGGACTAAGTTATTCCACTCCCAACAAGATTAATGAGATGATTCTAATAAAAGTAGATAGACAAACTATAATTACTTTGTGCATTGTAAGTAACGAAATAATTTTTTACAAATAAATATTTACTCAATTTTAAAATTTTAAATATTAGAAGTTCTTACATATTTTAATTAAAAAAATTTATTAACAATTTTAGATTTCAAAGTCTTAACAATAAAAAAATAATTAAATGACAAATCTTTTATTAATTTCAAAGTTCTAAAGTTTCCTTGTTGAAAAAAAACTCTTATTTTATTTTTTCAATGTAAAGTAAATAATAACTGCATACAAATTATGCGAAATGCACGTGCAGATTGTTGCCCAAGTTAAGCAAAAAGATAGCTTTCACGACGCAAAGCCCACTATAGATTGTGATGGCGCTCAACGTCGTCGTTAGGCAAGTCAAGAGTGAACTACCAACTTAATTATTCATTTAATTATTTTTGAAATCATGAATCTTATTAGATAGAGAGATCGATGCATAAAAAATCGTACATACATATGATTTAAGTAAAATAATAAAGTAAAAGTGTCTCAATGGTAAGCAAAATCATAAACAAATTCTAGAACGTCCCAAAACCCGGTGTCACAAATGCATGAGCATTCACGAAGGAGTACAATAATAATACAATATTTGTCCGAAATGTAAATAAGTCAGGATAAAGTAAATAGTATGGTGGAGACTCTGTGGGCTGCGATATGTAGCTTAGAATGCGGCCATAAAATCTCTTCAGCAGCTGCGCCTACGCGCCAAGATGACCACCAATTGAACCTATCAGATCCTGCACATTTTAGTGCAGAAGTCTAGCATGAGTACGTAAATCAACGCGTACCCACTAAGTATCTAGCCTAACCCTGGAGAAGTAGTGACGAGGGGTCGACATCGACACTCACTAGAGGTCCAATAAAATAATATAATAATTCATAATATATATGAAGTGCACAGCGATAGTAGGGTAAACCTATAAATTTCATAATCTTCCAAATATTTCTTTTAAAGTATAAATTTCTCGATCTTGTATTCTACTTCAACAGCTCAGAAAATGCCAAGTGCCAATATCAAATAAATAAGGAATACCATAAAATGCCAGACATCAGTAGAAGGTTTATCTCGTGAATATTCGGACTACTAGTGATATAACGCACGATTCTGCCGAGGTCGTTCGGCCCGATCCAGAATAATGTGTACACTGTCGAGGGTCGAGCGTCACGAACCATAGATGCATCTATTATACTACCGAGGTATTTGGTCCACTCCACAAGAAAGGAAGGAAGTTACCAAATTACGAGACACGTGCTTACAATACAGTGCATGAGCACAAAATGAATATAATCTTTACTGTTTCTCAAATAAGTAGCCCACAACTCAAAGAGTCAAGGCTCGGCCTAGTATACATATATTTAGCTATGTATAGACTCTCGTCACCTCGTGCGTATGTAGCACCCACAACTAGTTGCACATAATAATAAATATCACCTAAGGGGTAGTTTCCCCCTCACAAGGTTAGACAGGAGACTTACCTCGTTCCGAAGTTCCATAACCGGCTCCGACACCACTCCAATACCTTAAACCGATGCCTGTCTCTTTTAAACTAGTCGAACAATGTACAAATCCATAAATATATACTCTGTTACCAATAATTAATCAATTTATAACCATCCCTAACTCCGCTCGATAAGTCGATAAAGTTAAACCTCAACCCACGTGCCCGGATTCCGAGATTGTTCGAAGATAAACAATACGAACTCAAATATATGATTTATTCCCAATTCCATATCCAATTTCGTGGTCAAAATCCCAAAATACCAATTTCTAGGTTTTCTACCAAAATCCTACAATTTCTACTAATTTCCATGTTCAAATCCATGTATAATTCATGTATTTAACTCACAATATGAAGAAATCACTTACCTAGTGATGGGTGATGAAGAAGCTCCCCCAAAATCACCCCAGGCTCGGCTCACATGGAAGATTTGAGATAGAATGAGCCAAAATCCATTTTTGCAAACTTATACACTGTCCAGATGACCTTCATCGCGAACGCGGCACTGCACTCGCGTTCGCGAAGCTCCACAAACTCAGGACCCAAACTCTTCTTCGCAAATGCGAGGTTGGCCTCGCGAGCGCGATGCTTCACCAGGCTGCTCTATCGCGAACGCATCCGCTCCATCGCGGACGCGAAGTCCAGTCTCCCCCAGGCTAGCTTTCCCTTTCGCGAACGCAATGCCCCAATCACGAATGCGTAGCTTTACCCCTCGAACCTTCGCGAATGCGTGCCTCAGTAGCAAAAGCGAAGCACAAATATCCAGCAGCCAAAAATCCTTCCTCGCGAACACGATTACACCTACGCATTTGCCATGAAGAACACCAGAACCAGCAACAACAGCAGCAAAACATGGAGAAATCTTCCGAAACTATCCCAAAACACAAGTGAGGCCCCCAGGACCCCGTCTAATCATACCAACCAATCCCAATACATGACACAAACCTGCTAGAGGCCTCAAATCACATTAAAAAAAATGTCAAAACTACAAATCGACGATCGAAACCTTTCTTTCAACTTTCAAACTTCCAAACTTCGACGAACGCGTCCGATTCCTACTTAAACGTTCTGGAATGACGCCAAACTTTACGCACAAGTCAAAATCACAATACAAACCTATTCCAAGGATCCGAATCCCAAAGGGACATCAATAACATTAAAATCAACTTTAAGTCAAACTTAAGAAATTCTTCAACTTTCAAAATGCCAACATTCCATAATAAGCGCCAAAATACTCCCGGACCACCTGATACTCAACCCTAACATACGCGCAAGTCCGAAATTATCATACGAACCTATTGGAACCTTTAAATCCCGATTCCGAAGTTATTTTCTAAAAAGTCAAACTTTAGTCAATTCTTCCAACTTAGAGCTTCCGAAATCAGAATTTTCTTTCCAAATCAACTACGAACTTCCCAAAATTTAACTCCCGACCACACGTACAAGTCATAATACCTGAAGTGAAACTACTCAAGGCCTCAAACAGCTGAATGACGTGCTAGAGCTCAAAACGACTGGTCGGGTTGTTATATTCTCCCCCACTTAAACATATGTTCGTCCTCGAACGTGCTAAGAACTGGTCCGAAGTTGTCCAAAATCACTATTTAACACCTGGTGCACCTACCCGTGCCACCACAACCCAGTTGAACACATTAGCTCGAGTCAGACTGAAGATCCTCCCTTTTATTTAGTCGATAAGCTTTAGAACCAAATTCCAACCTCCAAATTTCTCTACTAGACTTGATTCTAACATATGAACACCGTATCAATCACCACACACTGTACCAAAACATGATCATGCACCTATGCTGAAATCACACCATGCGCCATGTAAGTCGGTTTCCCATAATAACATTCTCCGATCACAATAGCTGAAATTTCACGAATTTGATGCCCGCAATACGCCTCATGATGCATATAAGTCCTGTTCCAACTCTCGAAATACTGCTACGACGGCAGAGATGTGTAGAAGCTAATTACCACCTGCTGAATTAACAAATCATGGAGTCTCTCCTCCTGACAAGAACCATTACCTCGTTCTAAACTGAATGACGATGTTTTCTCTTTAATATACCCTACATAACTCCAGCGCACTGATCACAGGTCCAATAATCTCGTCTCACCTAGTACAAGCTGTTCGGGCAATAAGCCACCTCAAACACTGTCTAAGATGCAACACCATCAAAGCGCCAACAAGCTACCACTTGAATATAACTCATAAGGAAGAACGGACTATGACAAGGAATTACCCAGCCTGCGTAACGAATAAAACGGCCTAATAGATGCTATGAATCTACCTCAGGGATGAAAAATAAGGCACAAAAAAATAAGTGTAAGGAACTATGCTCAACATCTGTGACGACCCAAAGGGTCATCACTTATTTTTAGATTGAATTCAGTGTTCCGAGGCTTAAAAATCTCCTTTTTACCTCACCTCAATTTGCATGTGCAGTCAGTATAATTTTTCAGAACGTAAAAAAAAAAAAAACTAAGGAGAAGAACAAAAGTAAGATACAAAAGAACATTATCCTAACTAATCACCCATGATCTGCTCACCCCAATCCCTCATTTCCCTAACTCCCTAACTCTCCCCCTACTTTCACGTCAGTCACCTCACATTGCGCACGCACACGATCATCCCAGTCCCTATACGTCTTGTTTCCTGCTGCTCCATTCATCACTCTTTAAGTACACACATTCTATATATAGTGGGCATACACTTTATATTAAGGGGATTCCATTTTTTTTCCCGAGAAAGGAGATTAAGCATTGATTTTAGTCTAAACTAAGAGCACTGAGATTTTCATACACGAGCACACATTGGTTTGCTCACAAAAGGTTTCTTCACTATCTCTCTTAGTAAACTTGGTTTGAAAATAAAGGATGCTTGAGACCGGGTTTGAGGTTTCCGATTAGTGACTCCATTCGTGATCTCCGGTCTTGTTTCGATGTTCTGATAGAGCGTCAGATTTCCCTGTTTTAGTTTCCTACAAAAGGTTGGGAACGTCCCGTTAGCGAGGTTGCACTTTCTTCAACTCGCGATCATCAATTTCCAGTGCCTTTGACGCTTGTGAAGTATCACCAAAGATTTGAAGCCTTCGGACACAAAGTTTCAAGGCGAAGGTTTGTTGGAATCTTGAATTTGGTTGCAAAGCGAGGTAAGTGTCCGGTCTAACCTTAGCTTGAGGGATTAGGAATTGTGTCCTATTTGTTAATTGCTTCTTGTTGAGTACGATGTATAGGCATGGTGACGAGTATCTATATGTTGGTGTCGAGCATGACCGTGAGTTCCCTTTTCTGACTAGTGCTACTTGTTCCCCAAACAAATAAGATAATTAAAAAAAAAAGCTACTAATCAAAGGGGCAAAGCATAATAACTGATAGTACTCCTGTGACCTGTTCACTTTGATATATGTAAATTGTTGTTTCTTTCCCTACTTGATAGTTGATTCCAAACTTAGAGCTATTACAACCCAATAGAATGAGATATTTTAATATGTGCTTTTGAATTACAGATTTGCAAAATTTATGTATATTGATTTTTGACCTTGCAAATTTTTTTTGGGTGAGATATAATGTTGTGAACTTCTGTTTTGTGCAATTATAATAGAGTGAAAGTTGTGCGATGTTGTTAACTGCTTAATGAGTTGGTTTGGTCTTTGAGGGATCCATTGTTAAAATTGTTAACAGCATTCATGTCTTCCCAAGCTATTATAGTAATATGTATTATTTACTCATGGAATTTGACTTTAACTCGACAATGTAGAATTTGCAATGAGCAAAGTGTTACTACTATGTTTTTGAGATAATGATTATGAACTCAAGTTGGTTCTCTTATTTGATATTTCGTTGAAGCCGTAAACAAGAATATTGGTAAATAGGAATTGGACGCTATTGTTTGCTCGCTTGCTGGAAAATGGATATTGCTAAATAGGAATTTGACACTACTGTTTTCTCTTTTTTGTTTTTTTTTCTTTAGGTTTTTTTTGTTCTTATCCTTTCATGGATTTTATGATGTTGATTCGTCAAAGAAGTCAATTTAACATGTGAGTTTTGCACTAATTATGTATCTAGTTGAAACTCCCTACCACAAAATATGATGTAAATGGGAGCGGGTGGCATGCCTACCACAAGATATAATGAAATGGGAGCGGGTGGTACGCCTACCACAAGATATGAGAAATGGGATCGGGTTGCACGCCTGCAACAAGATAAAACTGAAAGTGAAAGTTTCCTGTATTTTACTTTATTCGTGTTAGAAGTTAAATTGTAGTTTCCTTATTATTCTTTGATGATCTGTTTTATCTGCTACCACGAAGCATGTTTCCCTTCCCCAGCTTTAATTGTTTAATTACTTCTATATATATATATATATATATATATATATATATATATATATATATATATAT
>MCJB01048534.1:0-46926 GCA_002018475.1 Nicotiana obtusifolia
AACAAGAGCGCTTTTGAAATTGTTACCGGACATCAACCGCTACTCCCACACACTGTGAATGCACCAAACATGTCAAAATCTCTTCGAGTTGCTAGCTTCTCAAGAGAATGGAAGCAAAATTTGGAGATAGTGCGGAACTATCTTGTCAAAGCCCAAAAGCGGATGAAGAGGCATGCTGATCAAAATCGTCGCTTTGTTGAGTATCATGTAGGAGACAAAGTGATGGTCAAAATCCCAAAGCGATACTTGTTTGCGGGAGTCCATGACCCTCGCTTATTGCAAAAATATATTGGACCCTTGTCCATTGAAAGGCGCATTGGGAAAGTTGCATACCGGGTGGATACCCCAGCTTGGTGGAAAATTCATCCCGTCTTCCATGTCAGTCTTCTGAAACCATTTTGGGAAGATACGGAGGATTCTTCACAGAGCCAACTCACAATACCAAGTATTCAAGGTCCGGCTTCAACTAGGAAAATGTGTGCTGAAGCTATTCTTGATGATAGAGTGACTCATGCTCAAGGAAATATCACCAAGAATTCTTGGTGAAATTGCAGGGATGTGATGCTGAGGAGAATACTTGGAGAGGGGGACAAACCTCAAAGCCTAGAAGAGCCTAGTTTATGACTACCTTGCAAGTAAGGCGTCGAGGACGTCGCCAACTCAGGTGAGGGAGAATGTCATGGGCGGCTTTCCAGCCATGCCCTATGACCCCTTTGACGCGCCCCGTGGCGTCCTGGCAAGCCTCCCAACACCTAGCGCCATGGTCGGCCCCGTGGTCTCGGCAGCTCCAAGTGACAAGTGCGAAGGTGCCTCTGTCTCCCCACTGATAACACCAGCGCCAGCGCCCAGCCACAGGCAGATGCCAACAGCGCCGCGCGCGCAAACAACACTGTCCCCCGACCCTTATGCTATAGACAAAGTTGCTGCAAACGGACTTGTTTCTACCTTGTAGAAGAGTAAGTCCTTTTCATTGTAAATATAGAGTAGATTTACTTTATTTTCTTTTAGTGTGATCCTACAGCTTATTTAGATAAAGTCATGTAACTTTGGTTTATTTTTTTAAAGCATTATTAGGGGGCATCAAGCATTCAAAACTTTCTAGCAAGCAAATAATTCTCTGTACTGGTGTCTCTCCCCTTCGACACCGCGTAGCTTTTCTGTAATAACTTTCATTTATGCAATCAAGCTTTCTTTTATTCTCAATTCTCTTTTCTGTTCTCAACTGCTCACGACATTGATTTTCCCGTACAACTGAAAATCTAGTCTAGCATACGGAGGGGACCTCAGTTGGCGGAATGCAATCATATTAACATCGATTGCTTAGCCTTACTTTGCCCTTCCAAAGAATCTCAGGAAGGCGCCGCGTAACATAAAGCATGCAATTACAGTACAATGTTGGGGTTCACCAGTAGCAGAGAAACATTCTTGTTTGAAAAGTTCAGAATCCACAAAGACATGATCATTTTAAGAAAGTTAGCAAATAGCAAGTTGTGCATGAATGACTTAGCAAGAAGAAGGAAGAGTACATTCGAACAATTTCTTGGCAAGCATTAACTCCTAGGAAGTTTTAACACAAGAATCCAAAGCAAGGTACACTCACACCAGACATCAATCAGGTTCAATATAAACATTCGAACCAAGCAAACATAGAGAGAGAAGGAATCAACTTAATTAACTACTCATGATTCTACGATTCAGACTTAAACAGAGTTGAGGCATTAAAACTGCAGAATGACATTAGGGCGAACAAGATTGAAAACAAGAGTAACACATCATAGAAATCATATTGGCTCACAGAAGTTCAAGTAACATTGGTCTATAGAGCATGAACATAAATAAAAAAAGAATGGAATTGCAAGAGTCAAGGGTACTCACAAGTTGGAAATTAATGAGCAAGTAAATGAGAAGATTAAGTCCTATAGCAGCTCAATTAGCAGTAGTAAAGAGAGAACATCAGGACTCCCAAAATACAAGCTCGTCAAAGTTTCCAAGGGTTTCAAGTGAACCCTAGGCAATGCTCGCATTGAGAAAGGTTAACAATCAAATTCCGGTGGCCTTGGCTTTTAGCCGGCCAAGGTCTCAAGTTTTAGAATAGTAGAATGAGTGAGAATGAGAGAGTAATAGCAGTAGTTTCATGTCCTTTTTAGGGGAATTGGGGAGGGGTCTATAAAGTGGTAAATCTTAAACGAACAAACAAGGAAAAATAATTAACCAAGCATAATAAAGAAAAGAGTAGCATGCAAAATCAATTTGAATCCAGATAAGGAGCGGAATCGGGCAAATCCTAGTTGAAATTAGATTAGGGAAAATCGTCCACAAGCCTTAATAACAGAGGGATCGACGAACATATGCCATAATCAAGAGGAGATTTCCTCTTTCTGAGCATATAGAGCCACAATCATACCCAAATCCACAGAGTCAAGACTGTATCTAGGAGAATCGGCCTTGCCATAAGTGAAATGGTAACGAGAGTTACCATAACTAAGCTAGATGAACAAAGATGGTAATTAAATAACGAAGGAACCCCATTATCAACGGGATTAGGAGAGGGATTGGGGGGGAGGCGTCTTCGGAGAAGAGGGGAGGGTTCGAGAGGATCTGGGGGCGGCGGACGGGTGAGAAAGAGTTTAGGGTTTGGGTGAGGGGATATAAGGAGGCGGGTAGGTTTATTATGGGTCGTTGATCATTGAAGATCAACGGCCAGGATCGAAGGGTTAGCGGGGCGGGTTATTAATCAGTCGTGAGCGGGTTAAGTTAAAGGGGTCATTTGGTTTGGGCTAGGGGAGTTGGGCTAAGGGTTTTGGGGCTGTTTTTGGTCTGAAATTTTGCGAGTTGGTTTTTAAAACAAGTGGATTAAAGAAAAATAAATTAATAAATAGCTATATAAATATAAAAATATTATCTATCCAACTAAATATTTTAGAAAATAGTAGCTAAAGGTTGTGACAATATAAAGAAGTTATTTTGACCCTAAAATAAAATAATAAATGCATTTAATTGTAAAGTATAGGCTATTATTGCAAATACTGTAAGTAAGAACAAAAATGCAAATGTAATCATATAAAATAAAGTAAAATAATATAAATATGCTTGTGCACATAAAATAACTAATTTAAATTATACAAAATAATTTGGGTAATAATTAGTAAATATTGAATAATTAAAAATGCAAGAAATCAATTTAAAAGCTTTAAAATTGCAGAAAATACTTATATAGCCCCTGTACACTGGGTAATAGTGCCAAATGATATTTGACAGTATATGGAACACTTTATAAAATATGAGGGCAAAATTGGGTATCAACAAGAGAAAGTAGATGTGCAATTTTCCAAAAGCTATGTAACCTCTAGAAAATAAGTATGGACGTCTCCGTACCGATCCTCCAGACTCTACTCAGCTTGCTCATGACTCGTGGGACCTAGGCAGCCTAGTGCTATGATACCAACTTGTCACGACCTCGAATCCCAAACTCAGGGCGTGATGGAGCCTAACATTCCACTTGCTAGGCAAGCCAACGTTAACTAATCACTTAACTTGTTTTAACAATTTAAATTAGAACATTAATAATAAGAAATTGTGATAGTCTGAAATAGACATGATAAATACCATGTAGTGTAGTATAAACATATCCTAGAAATCTGTCGTCACGAATATATGAGCATCTAGAGTACTACAAATAAAGTTTGAACAAAATACAGCTGTTTGAAATTAGGTACACAATAAAGACAGAATGGAAGGGGACTTCAGGGACTACGAATGCCAGCAACTCTACCTTAAGTATCCTGCTGATAGCATGTCCGGGCAAAATCTCCTCTACATGCCAATAGCACCAATACTAGTATCTGAACAAGAAGTGCAGAAGTGTAGCTTGAGTAGAACCGACCCCATGTACTTTGTAAATGCCGAGCCTAATCTCGACGAAGTAGTGACGAGGCTATAACAAGACACCCAAAATAAACATATACGAATAATAATAACAGAGTACATAAATAGAATTAAAGTAGTAAACTCATATAACCGGACCCGTAGGTCAACTAACAGAGAACCCCAGAATAACATAATCTCAAATCTCATATCACAATATCGAGAATATAGCCACAAACAACTATAACACATCAAATTCATTGCGGCATACAACCCTTTCCTAACAATTAACACTATACCATGATTCGATATAAATTATCATACCATATAATCATCTATTCATATCATATTCCTTCCTTACCTCTTCATATCATATCATTTCCTGCTCTGTTGCGGCATCAACCTGATCCCCCAATATGACTTCATTTCAATATCGTTGCAGCGCGCAACCCGATCCCCCAATATTCATTATCAACATAAAAAACTCCATTAATATTTCCGTAATATAAATACAAAGAGAAATGAAACATGCAGAACAATAAGAAACTACCAAAACAAACGGAGAATAACCAATACTTCAAAATCCCAACCCTTGGCAAAACAATAATACCAAAATAGCTAGATGACTCACATAAACGAAGTAACATAATAAAGTACTTCAAGTAATCTAAGAACGTAAAAGCAAGTGGAATATGGGACAACGAAAAATATACACCATATAAAAGTAGAAGCATGTAGTAAGTAAGCAATATTGGGTGAGAAATGTACAAATCGAGACAAGTAACAATTATACAACTATAACCGGTAAGACATGGATAACAAGTAAGAACATGTAGCAACTGAAGCATTTAACAAGAGATAACATAGAATAAAAGAAGACATGGAAGTCAATAGCGCAATCTCGCATGCTTAACCCTATGACAACGCATATACGCTCGTCACCTCCCATATACGCATTTTCCCCACATAATTCACATAACAAGTAGATCAACAAGTCCTAATTCCCTCAAGTCAAAGTTAGGCACAACAATCACCTCTTACCGCAATCAAATCAATACTCAACCACAGACTTTTCTTTAGAATTAGCCTCTAAACAAGTCAAATCTAGCCAAATATAGTTTAAATAATTCAAAATAAGCTTTAGAAACTACCCACGAGTGAAAAAGATTCAATCTTTAATTAATTTAGAAAAGTTCAACAAAAGTCAACCCCGAGCCCGCTTAATCAAAACCCGAGATTCGGACCAAAACTTGATTATCCATTCACCCCCGAGCCTATTTATGCGATTTATTTCGAAATCTGACTTCAATTTTAGGTCCAAATCTCAATTTTGCAAAATCCCTAAATTCTACCCCAAATCCCTAATTTCTACCATGAAATTCATAGATTAGAGGTTAAAAATCAATGGGTGATTATTGATATACATGAAAACTAGTTAAAAATCACTAACCAATGAATAGGGGATGAAAATCTCTTCAATATCGCCTCTAGGTCGAGCTCTAATTTTCAGAAATGGTGAAAAATGGTCAAATCCCGACTTTCATCACTTTAAATATCTAGGTGTCAGGTGTTCTTCGCATTTACAAAACACCTGACCGTTCATGAAGAACAGTGGCCAAAAGGCTATCGCGTTCGTGAAGGCTAAATTCCTCCCTGCCTTCACGTTGGCGAACCCCGGTCCGCGTTCGCGAATAGGAACCACCCGCCTTCCCCCAAGATCACCCCAAGGCATCCCGTTCGCGAGATGCCTGTCACGTTCGCGAAGGGTAAGCCGCAATTGCTTCATGTTAGCGCACGACCCTCGCATTCACGAAGACCAATCAGCCCCTAGACCAAGTTTTCCCTTCACGATCACGAGAGAAGCTTCGCGATCGCGAAGCACAATGCACAAGACACCAGAAACAATAGTTTTACAAGTTCAAAAATGATTCGAAGCCTATCCGAAAGTCAACTGAGCCCCTTGGGCTCCAAACCAAACATGCACAGAAGTATAATAACATCGTATAAACTCCCTCACGCGATGAAAACACCAAAAAGCATCTAGAACCATGAATCAGACATCAAAACGCATGAAATTCAAAAGAAAACTGAATAACCTCTAGAATCACAATCAAGCGTCCGAATCCTATCATACTAGCTCTGAATTACACCAAATTTTGAAGACAAGTTTCAAATAGCAAAACAGACCTATTTCAAGTCTCAAAACAAAAATCCGAACTCGATAACCATAAAGTAAACCTACGGTCAAACTTAGAAAATTTTCAAATGTTCCAATTTCTAACTTTCGGCAAAACAAGTCAAATGAACATAGGGACCTCAAAACACCGATCCGCAGTCGTTTATCCAAAATATTGACCATAGTCAACTCAAATACCATTTTAAGTCAAAAATTACTTTTTCTTCAGATTTCTACGTAAAAACTTTCTGGAAGATAACACGGACTACGCATGCAAATCAAGAAACATTAGATAAAGCTAATAGAGATCTCGAAACACGTAAATAAGGGCTAATGCTCGAAACGACCTATCGGGTCGTCATATAGCTAATCAAAGTAATAAAGGCAATATAATTATAAGTTTGAAATTAGATTACTAGGTTAATTGTAATATTTGTTTATTAAAATGAAAGTTATTTTAATTAATTAAAGAAATAAGAGTAGTACAATTTACAAATAATTAAGACTAAATTATGGTTGATTTAATATTGCTAATTATTATTACATGTATTATATCATTTATATTATAAGAAATAGGTATCATTAATTTAAAAATGCTTTACTATATTTATTGTTGATTAATAAGTGTAAATAATTTAATTTTAAAGGGGAGGGTCAAAATTGGTCGTAAACACTCTTGAGACTTGTTATGTATTCCATGTAGAGTTTGTGGCTCAGTATTACCGGATTTTGGCGAAGTTGCATAATGTAACCATGTTTGCGCTATTATCATATTTCGCAGAAATTTGTTAACTTTAAGTTGTTATGTTTTGAATGAAATTGTATGTCAGAGACTTACCTAATGTTAGAGACTAGGTATCATCATTGACCCCTATGGTAGGATTTTGGGCCGTGACAACCACGCGCACAAGTCATCAATCATCAAGTTAGGCTATTCAAAGTCGCAAAACACCAAACGAAGGCTATAACTCAAAATGGCTTTTTGGGTCGTTACATTCTCTACCTCTAAAAGTTGGAAAACTAGAACTCCAAATGGCCTTTTAGGTTATTACATTCTCCACCTCTAAAAGAAATATTCCTTCTAGAATGAACATAGAAATGTACCTGAACTGGTAAAAAGATGTGGATATCTCCTTATATCAAACTCGAACTCCCAAGTAGCCTCCTCGGTCAGTTGCTCTTTCCAAAGCACTTTCAAAGAAGAATAATCCTTATATCTCAACTTTATAACCAGTTGATCTACAATAGGTATCGGCTCTTCTTCATAAGTCAGATTCTCATCAAGCTACACCATGTTGAAGTCTAGAACATGCGGCTTATTTTCATGATGCTTTCGAAGCATAGAAACATGAAATATTGCTTCTAGACTAGGAGGCAATACAAGCCTATAAGAAACGTCCCCAACTCTCTCTAACATATCAAACGGGCCAATAAACCTCGGGCTCAACTTTCCCTTCTTCACAAATCTCATCACGCCACATAGGCGATACTTTTAAAAGTACATTCTTTCCCTCCATATAAGCCACATCATGCACCTTCTTGTCCGCATAACTCTTCTTCCTACTCTGTGCTATCCGAAGGGGATCGTGAATGAACTTCACCTTCTCCACGACATCACAAACCAAATATGTAACCCACATCCTAGCCTCACCAAGCTCAATTCAACGAATAGGAGAATAACATCGCCTACCATATAGAGCCTTATATGGCGGCATCTAAATACTGGACTAATAGCTGTTGTTGTAGGTATACTACGCCAATGGTAGAAACTAGTCCAACTTGCCTCCAAAATCAATAACACATGCCCTCAACATATCCTCAAGGATCTAGATAGTCCACTCGGACTAGCCTTCCGTCTGCGGGTGAAATGTAGTGCTCAAGACCACCTGTGTGCCCAGCTCTCGCTGAAAAGCTTTCCAAAAGTTCGACTTGAACTGTGTGCCATAGTTTAAAATGATAGAAATAGGCACACCTTGCAAACGAACAATCTCTCTGATGTAGTTCTGAGCCAACCCGAATTGAAATGTACATATTTGCTCATTCTAGCGCTAATGATCCAAACAATATCAAACTTCCTCAAAGTACATGGTAATCCTACCACAAAGTCCATAGTAATGTTCCCCCACTTCCACTCTGGTATAACAAACCTTTGAGTTAAATCACCTGGTTTTTTATGTTCATATTTCACATGCTGGCAATTCAAACACCACGAAACATGCCGAACAATGTCTCTACCACCAGTAATGCTGCTTTAGGTCAAGAAACATCTTCGTCAAACCTGGATGAACAGAATACTGTGAGCTATGAGCCTTCTCAAGAATCAACTCTCTCAAAACCATCCACATCCGGAACACAAATCTGACATTGAAGCCACATAACACTATTATCTCCAATTACAACCTACTTTGCTCCACCATGCTACATCGTGTCTTTTAATACCAATAATGAGGATCATCATATTGGTGAGCCTTGATGCGCTCACGACTGCACCACTATACAAGAAAGAACCCTACTAGGCTCCGAAATATCAATCTTAAAAATCTGTTAGCCAAGGCCTGAACATTCATAGCAAATGGCCTCTCCATAGCTGATATAAATACCAAACTATGCATACTCTCGGTATTTCTACTCAAGGTGTCAGTTACCATATTTGCCTTCCCAGGATAATACAAGATAGTGATATCAGTCTTTCAACAACTCTAACCACCTCCTCTTCCTCAAATTTTCAAATTCTTTTGCTTGAACAAGTTTTGGTTCTCCGATGATTAGTGTAAACCTTACATGATATATTGTACAAGTAGTGCCTCCAAATCTTGAGTGCATCTACAATAGCTGCCTGCTCTAAATCATGCATATGATTGTTCTTCTCGTGGATCTTTAAATGGCGAGACGCGTCGACAATCATCCTACCATCCTGCATCAAAATTTCACCAAGCCCAATGTACGAAGCATCAGATACACATTATAAGACACTAAACTAGTGCTTAGCACAAACACTTGAGCTGTAGTCAAAGCGACCTTGAACTTCTGATAAATTTCATCACACTCATCGGGCCATCTGAAATGAGCACCCTTCTAAGTCAACTTGGTCAATGGAGTTGCAATAAATAAAACCTCTCCACAAAGCGGCAATAGTAGCCTCCTAGACCTAGGAAATTCTGGATCTCTGTGCTGAAGTGGGTCTAGGCCAATTCTAAACTGCCTTGATCTTCTAAAGGATCAATATTGATGCCATCACTAGAAATAACATGAACCAGGAATGTAAGCGAGTCCAACTAGAACTCACACGTCGAAAACTTGGCAAAAAGTTAACGATCCTTCAAAGTTTGAAGTATGACCTGTAAGTGCTTCTCATGCTCCTCTCTGCTATAAGAGTAAACCAGAATATCATCAATGAACACAATCATAAAGGAATTCAAATACGTCTTGAAAACTCGGTTCAACAAATCCATGAAAACTGCTGGAGCATTGGCCAAACAAAATGATATCACCAAGAACTCATAATGACCATAATGAGTCCTAACACTTGTCTTAGGGACATGCAAAGCCCTAATTTTTACCTGCTGATAGCCAGATCTCAAATCACTTTTGGAGAATACTTTGGCACCCTGAAGCTGATCAAACAAATCATTAATACGAGGCAATGGATACTTATTCGTAATAGTAACCTTGTTCAACTGCAAATAATCAATGCAAATCCTCATAAAACCATTAATCTTCTTCAAAAACAACAATGGCACACCTCAAGGAGAATTATTTGGTCTAATGAATTCCCTATCAAGCAAATCCTACAACTGCTCCTTCAATTCCTTTAGTTCAGTTGGAGCCATACGTCATGGTAGAATAGAAATGGGCTGAGTGCCCAGAACTAGATCAATGCAAACTTCAATATCCCGATCAAGCAGCATGCTAGGTAAATCGATCGGAAACACCTCAGGAAACTCTCTCACAACTAGTTCTGAGTCTATAGAAGGAACCTTCGTGCTAGAATATAAAATGTAATCTAAATATGCTAAACACCCCTTCTCATCCATGTGTTGACTTTTCAAGAGTGAAACAACCCTACTAGAATGTCCAAGGTTCCCTCTCTACTCTAATCTATGAAACCCTAGCATATCTAACGTCATAGTCTTGGCGTCAATAATCAAGATAGCATGATACGGAGACAATCAATCCATACCAAGAATGACTTAAAATCCACTATATCCAACAATAAAAGATCTTATAGTATCAAAACCATGAATAGTGACCACACAAGAGGATACACTTGATCGACTGCTATAGAATCCGCAATTGGTGCAGACATAAAAATAGGAATATCAAAGAATCACACGGCATACTCAAGTGTGACGCAAAATATAAAGACACATATTAATAAGTAGAACCCAGATTAAACAACATTGAAGCATCTCTATGACAAACTGAGATAATACCTATGATAACTACATTGGACGACTCCGCCTCGGGCCTACAAGGAAATGCATAACAACGGGGCTGAGTCCTACCAACCTGTCCTCCTCCATTAGGACGACCCTTGACTGGCTAGCCTCCACCTCTATCTAGCAAGCCCCTACCCCTGGTTGGTTGGGCGGTGGCGTAGCAACCGGTGCTTGAATCATAGCATGAGTACCTTTCTATGGAAAACTACTTTGCAACTTGGGAAAAAAAACTCTTGATGTGCTCCGTACCACCACACTAATAACAACCTTCCTATTTATGCCAATACTAAGTCTGGACCAGTCCCTAAGGACCCGATGACCACCATAGATGTTACAACCCGTAAATACATACATTAGAATACACCGTGAAATAGTTTACATATGAGGACCCAAGAACCCGGAAAATAGTTTAATGTTAAGAAACGAGCAAAAGTGTCGCATAACTAGATATGCGAACCGCAAAGCACAAATGCGGACCGCATATCCAGCACCAATATCACAAAGTGAGACAGATTTCTAGGCTGGAATTGTGTCAAATATGCGGCCAGAATGCGGATTGCATAATGCAAATGCGGACCGCAAATATGACACCGTCCATCGCAGAATGGAACAGAGTTCTGGGCTGAATCCGTGTCTGAAATGCGACCAGAATGCGATCGCATTGTTGAAAATGCAAACCGCAAATCTGGCCCTTCTGCGTCGCATAATGCAACAGATTTCTGGGGTGAGATTTGCGACCAGAATGCGAACCGCATATCCTGTTTGCGATGGGTATGCGATCGCGAACCTGAAATTTGTCAGGTACGTGTACCACTTATTGCCAGGCCTATAAAAAGGACCCAAACCCGTCCCTCCTTCATTTTTCTGAGTCCAAGCATAGTGGAAGGCCCCAAACGACCCCTCTCAAAGCCCCACCCCTACACAACCAATTTTCCTTTCTTCCAAACTCTAGATTGAAGAAGGAAAGCAAGGAATTGAAGAACTAAGAGAGAAAACCTAGCTGAGCTTCCTCCTCCTATGAACCCACATTGAGGGCAAGACCTAGAATTCAAGGAATCAAAGAAGAGGATCAAATAATTCACATGCAAAGTAAGTTACTACTCCCTTTTATGTAATCCCCCCTTAAGCATTCATGATAGGTGGTTGCATGCCTGTAAGAACTTATGGGAGTATGACTAAAAGCCATGAAATCAAAATAAGTAGGGTTAAACGGAATGGGTCATGGTATTAGGGGTTGTAAATGAGTTGCATGTGCTGTAAATACGTTTGATGAGGGTTAGGGGAGGAAGGGTGTAGAGAACCACCACATGAATTTAGGAGATTGTGGTTAATGATAGCTATCACGTGTAGTGAGTAACGATTGAACTGTCTTTTAAATTGTAGACTAAGGAATTGTAGCAAATTGCGTAGCTCAAGAACTGGCGCAGTAAGTACCAGGTATGTGAGACCATACCATTCTTTCTTTTGCACGACTCCTATTGAATACAATGCCACGAACGAGCCCCAAAGAATATTCTATTCTTAGAAGTTAGTGTTGCTTATATTGTTTTCCCTCTATGGAATGATTATTCTTGTTTCATGATATCAATGTTGATGGTAATCCTTGAGTCGTATAAAGCTCCTGTTAAAGAGGTATTCTTAACTATGTGTGAAAAAGGGGATAATAAATGTATGAACTAAAAAGGGTCTGGAACGCTTGGTTATAAATGAACTTGCAATGTATTAAATATATGTGTGATTGAATCCGTTTGACCGCGCCTATTGAAGGCCAGGTATGTTGTGACCGCGCCTAGCATGGCCGGGTAAGATGTGATATGATAATGATAAGCCCACAGAGGCATGTGATGATGATGAGCCCACAGAGGCATATGATGATGAGCCCACAGAGGCGTACGATGACGATGAGCCCAGGGAGGCGCATGTGATTGTAAGAGGTAACAATTATGTAACGGTTTCGGTAACAATAAATGTATATGAAAATGATAAGCCCACAGAAGCAAGAGTGTAAGACGATAATAATGATAATAAACATGTTATGATAATGCTATAAAGGTCACATGTATAGACATAAGTACCACGAATATGTCATGGTGAGCTGCCCTCAGAGGCGATCCACTTGCTGCAGGTTATATGTTTCTATCCTAACGCTCAGTGTTGTTCTTATATTATGTTTTCCTATCTTACATACTCAGTACATTATCCGTACTGACGTCCTTTATTGTGGACGCTGCATGTCGTGCTGCAGGTCCTAATAGACTGATAGACGGAGCTCCCCTATCGCAGTAGGCTACCAGTTCAGCAGATACCTACAAGATTCATCCTTCGGACTTGCTACAGCCTTGGTATGCATTTTGTATAGGCATTGTGGGCATGTCGGGGCCCTGTTCCGTCATAGGTTGTATAATGTCTATTCTTGTAGAGGCTCAATAGACAAATGTTGATGTATCTATAGACCAGTGTTGGGTTGACTCATGTACGGTTGTATTGCCTCATCAGCATATGTAATATGTTGTATAGTTTTGCACCGTAGTCCCGTTGGCACACTATGTATACAAGTATGTTTATGCCATGGTATGACGTTTCCGCCTAATGTGATGTTATTCAAAACTGCATGCCTATGAAAGACTTTGTAGATAACAAAGAAAGTAAGATAGCAGATATGAGGGGTACGCCGGCGCTCTGCAAGCAGGGTCCGGTGCCCTGTCGCGGCCCTCCGGTTGGGTCGTGACAGCCAGGTATGTTATGACCGAGCCCAGTACGGTCGGGTAAGCTACGCTGTGATACGATGATGATGATGATGAGCCCACAGAGGCATATTATGATGATGAGCCCACAGAGGCATATGTTGATGACGAGCCCACAGAGGCGTAGGTAATGGTAAAAGGTAACGACTATGTAACATATTCGGTAACAATCAATGTATATGAAAATGGCAAGCCCACAGAGGCGTGAGTATAAGACGATGATAAGGATAATAAACATGTTATAGTAGGTTATCCGGTTCAGCAGATATTAGCAAGATTCATCCTTCGGACTTGCTACAGCCTTGGTATTCATTTTGAGTAGGCATTTTGGGCACGTCGGGGCCCTATTTCGACATAGGTTGCTTAATGCATGTTCTTGTAGAGGCTCATAGACAAATGTTAATGTATGTATAGACCAGTGTTGAGTTGACTCATGTACAGTTGTATTGCCTCGTCGGCATATGTATTATGTTTTATAGTTTTGCACTGTAGCCCCGTTGGCACACTATGTATATAAGTATGTTTATGTCATGGTATGACGTTTCAGCCCACTGTGATGTTGTTCGAAACTGCATGCGTATGACAGGCTTTGTAGATAACAAAGAACGTAAGATAGCAGATATGAGGGGTACGCCGGCGCTCTGCAAGCAGGGTCCGGTGCCATGTCGCGGCCCTCCGGTTGGGTCGTGACAGAATTAGTATCAGAGCAAGGTCGTGTCTTAGGGATTGTCTATGAGCTGTGTCTAGTAGAGTCTTGATTATGGGTGTGTAGCGCGCCCCATTCTATAATCAGAAGGCTACTTGGCATTTAGGAATGTTACCTTCTTTCTAAATCTAGATCGTGCGTAGAGCTGAGTTGTAAGCATTCATTCTAACATTCATCTTGTTTACCTACAGCGATGCCTTCGGCCGGGAAGAAAACGAATAGTAGACGGCTCGATGCAAATGCCGGAGAGGGGACCAGTCAGGTGCCCCAAGCTGTAGAAGACCAAAGTGAGACGCCTTCTCGAACTTCATCTACTCCTCCTCCCCCAGAAGATATTAGAAGCCGCCCAACATCCCCAGTCCCTTCTTCTGGTGCTACAGACCAAGACCTGAGGACTGCGGTACAGTTGTTGACTAGCCTAGTAGCTTCTCAGGCTCGGAGGCAGAATACCGGTGCTACTGAGAGACCGGTTAGTACGAGGGTCCGTGACTTCATCAATTTGGATCCTCCACTGTTTACTGGGTCTGATCCTAAGGAAGACCCGCAGGATTTCATTGATCAAATACACTGCACACTACGGGTTATGCATGCCAGTGACACAGAGGCAGTAGAACTGGCTTCCTATCGATTACGGAACTTAGCGGTCTTCTGGTATGACAGCTGGGAAAGGTCCAGGAGTCCGAATGCTCCCCCACCTGTATGGAATGAATTCTCTGATGCATTCCTTCGCCATTACTTGCCAGTTGAGGTACGACGAGCTAAGGCTGATAAATTTTTGAACCTTAAGCAAGGTAATATGAATGTACGAGGGTACAGTATGCAATTTGACTCTCTAGCAAGGTATGCTCCCCACATGGTGGCTGAGATGAGCGACAGGGTTCACTTGTTCGTGATTGGATTAGGACCGCACTTAATAAACGAATGCACGACAGCTTCCCTGATAGAGGGCATGGATATCTCCCGTATACAGGCCTATGCCCAGACCATAGAGGATCGTAAACGCCAACAAAGGGCGGACAGGGAGCAAGAGAGGAGCCAGTATAAGAGGACAAGAGTTGCAGGGTATTCTGGCGACTCCAGAAGTAGTGTGAGACCCCATTCTTCAAGGAGTTCGGCATCACCTGCATCTAGTGCCCCTCGACAGTTTCGGAGTTCGCAGGCATCAGGCTCGCCATATCACAGGGCTACAAGTCGTATGAGATCCCCAATGCCTTGTTGTGAGCAGTGCGGCAGGACCCACTTTGGGCCGTGTCGTCAAGGTTCGGATGTTAGCTATTTTTACGGACAGCCTGGCCACATGAAGCGGGACTGTCCTTACCGAATGGGTGGAATGGCTCAGCAAACTGGATCTGTGGCTGGTTTTTCCCTATCAATTCAACCTCCAGCACGGGGTCCCCAGCAGCCAGCAGTCCGTGGCAGGGGTAGCGGTACAATACCGGGCTCAAATGGTGTTCAAAACCGAATATATGCCCTAGCAGGTCGACAAGATCTTGAGTCATCTCCAGATGTTGTCACAGTTATATTATCGGTGCTTTCTCATGATGTATATGCATTGATTGATCCCGGATCCACGTTATCTTATGTTACACCCCTTGTGGCTGATAAGTTTGATAACGTACCTGAATCAATAAGCAAACCCTTTGTGATATCTACTCCAATAGGAGATTCTGTGATTGCTAGAAGAATATATAGAGGTTGCACTGTGACGATTTGTAGTCGTCAAACCTCGGCTGATTTAATTGAATTAGAAATGGTTAATTTTGACGTGATAATGGGAATGGATTGGTTGGCATCATGCTATGCTAGTGTTGACTGTCATACGAAGATGGTTAGATTTCAATTTCCTGGCAAACCCATCCTTGAATGGAAGGGAAACGTTGCTACGCCAAAAGGTAGGTTTATTTCCTACCTTAAGGCAAGAAAGATGATCTCCAAAGGTTGTATCTACCATCTTGTTCGCATTATGGATGCAGAGGCGACGTCGCCTACTCTACAATCAATTCCGGTAGTCAGTGAATTTTCGGATGTCTTTCCAGATGAACTCCCAGGTCTTCCTCCTGAAAGGGAGATTGAGTTTGGCATCGATGTGTTGCCCGACACTCACCCAATTTCTATCCCTCCATATAGAATGGCCCCAGCAGAATTAAAGAGTTGAAAATACAGTTGAAGGACTTGCTGGATAAAGGCTTCATTAGGCCTAGCACTTCACCTTGGGGTGCGCCAGTCTTGTTCGTACGAAAGAAAGACAGATCGTTACGGATGTGTATCGATTATCTTCAGTTGAATAAGGTCACCATAAAGAACAAATATCCACTTCCAAGAATTGATGACCGGTTTGACCAACTCCAGGGAGCCAAATATTTCTCTAAAATTGACCTACGTTCAGGATATTTTCAATTGAGAGTCAAGGAGAAAGATATTCCAAAAACAGCCTTCCGAACGAGATATGGGCATTTTGAGTTCCTAGTAATGTCATTCGGGCTAACAAATGCCTCGACTGCTTTCATGGATCTCATGAACACTGTATTCAAGCCTTATCTTGATGTGTTCGTGGTGGTATTCATAGATGATATCCTGGTGTATTCCCGTTCAGAGGCAGAACATATGGGTCACTTGCGGATAGTATTGCAGACCCTTCGAGATCACAGGTTATATGCAAAGCTCGCCAAATGTGAATTTTGGCTGAATTCGGTGGCATTCTTAGGCCATGTGATATCTGATGAAGGTATTAGTGTCGATACTCAAATGATCGACGCGGTCAAGGCCAAGACCTACTATGCCATCAGAAGTCTGTAGCTTCTTGGGACTAGCAGGGTATTATTGGCGGTTTGTAGAAGGATTTTCCTCTATATCTGCGCCACTAACTAAGCTGACCCAGAAAGCTACCAAATTCCAATGGTCAAATGTTTATGAGCGGAGCTTTCAGGAACTGAAGGATCGATTAACATCCGCTCCAGTTCTTGCTCTTCCTGACGGAACTAAAGGTTATGTGACATATTGTGATGCCTCTAGCATAGGTTTGGGATGTGTCTTGATGAAGCATGGGAAGGTAATTGCTTATGCTTCAAGCCAATTGAAGAAGCATGAAAAGAACTACCCAACCCATGATTTGGAATTGGCTGCAGTAGTATATGCTTTGAAGACATGGCGACACTATATGGTGTCCATGTCGACATTTACACAGACCATAAAAGTCTACAATACATCTTCTGTCAGAAAGAGTTAAATTTGAGGCAACGACGTTGGCTCGAATTACTGAAAGACTACGACGTTGAAATATTGTACCACCCGGGCAAAGCCAACGTGTGGCCGACGCCCTCATTCGTAAGTCAATGGGCAGTTTAGCACACGTTGAAGCAGGTAAACGGAGTTTAACTAAAGAGCTTCATCAGCTAGCCAGTATGAGAATCAAATAGTTAGACTCCGAGGATGGGGGTGTTGTTGTACATAATACATCCGAATGATCTCTCGTGGCTGAGGTGAAAGCGCAGCAATACGAAGATCCCACCTTGTTGTGATTGAAAGAGAGCATTCAACAAGGTAAGATTTCAGCTTTTGAGATTGCAGGAGATGGAACACTGAGGTGCCAAGGCCGATTATGCGTGCCTAATGTAGCAGGATTGCGAGAGAAGATTATGAGGGAAATTCATCAATCCCGATATTCCATCCATCCTGGCTCAACAAAGATATACCATGATGTCAAAGAGCAGTATTGGTGGGATGGTATGAAGAAGTCCATTGCAGAATTTGTAGCCCGGTGCCCCAATTGCCAACAAGTAAAGATAGAACATCAAAAATCGGGTGGACTGCTCCAAAATATGGAAATTCCAACCTGGAAATGGGAGGTTATTAAAATGGACTTCATTGTTGGATTACCTCGCTCCAGTCGTAAGTTTGACTCCATCTGGGTGATAGTGGATCGACTTACCAAATGTGCTCATTTTCTGCTACTTAAGACCACCTACACGGCCGAAGATTATGCAAAACTGTACATCAAGGAAATTGTTAGACTTCATGGGGTGCCGATGTCCATTATATCGGACAGAGGAGCCCAGTTCATAGCTAACTTTTGGAAGTCTTTTAAGAAAGGTTTGGGTACACAAGTAAATCTCAGCACAACTTTTCATCCGCAAACTGATGGACAGGCTGAACGAACCATTCAGACACTGGAAAACATGCTAAGAGCATGTGTCTTAGATTTCAAGGGTAGTTGGGATGACCATCTTCCACTTATAGAGTTTGCCTACAATAACAGCTACCATTCCGGCATTAAGATGGCCCCATATGAGGCACTGTATGGGAGAAGGTGTAGATCGCCAGTTAGGTGGTTCGAAATTGGTGAAACTGAATTATATGGGCCAGATCTGATTCATCAAGCTATTGAGAAAGTGAAGGTGATACAGGAACGATTAAAGGCGGCACAAAGCAGGCAAAAGTCCTACTCTGACGTCCGACGTCGTGATCTAGAGTTTGAAGTTGATGATTGGGTTTTCCTGAAAGTCTCGCCAATGAAGGGTGTTATGCGCTTCGAAAAGAAATAGGTCCGTACAAAATCCTTTGACGAATTGGACATGTTGCCTATGAGTTAGAACTACCGTCTGAAATGGAATTTATCCATCCGGTATTCCATGTGTCCATGTTGGGAAAATGTATCGGAGATCCTTCTCGGGTCGTCCCCATCCAAGACCTACAGATTATAGAGGATCTAACATACGAAGAGGTACCGGTGGCTATATTAGACCGAAAAATCCGCAAGCTAAGGACAAAGAATGTAGCTTCTGTTAAGGTGTTATGGAGGAACAGGAACGTGGAAGAAATGACATGGGAAGCAGAAGAAGAGATGAAAGCTAAATATCCGTACCTGTTCCACAATGTAAATAATGATGATGCCGAAGAAACACAGAACGCATGGAAAGGAGGGGCGTCCATACGAGGTAAATAGGAACTTGAGATACTCTTCATTACTACCTTTCATTTAATGCTGGGATTCACTGGCTTCCGTAGATCCCTACATTCGGGGACGAATGTTCCTAAGGGGGGGAGAGTGTTACAACCCGTAAAATCGTACGTTAAAATACGCCGAAAGATAGTTCACATATAAGGACCTAAGAACCCGGAAAATAGTTCAAAAGTTAAGAAAAAGAGTAGAAGTGTCGCATAGTTGGATATGCAATCGCAAAGCACAAATGCGGACCGCATATCCAACACCAGGATCGCAAACTGAGACAGAGTTCTGGGCTGAAATTGTGTCAAATATGCGGCCAGTATGCGGACCGCATAATGCAAATGCGGACCGCAAATGTGACACCTTCCATCGCAGAATGGAATAGAGTTCTGGGTTGAATCCACGTCAGAAATGCGACCAGAATGCGGTTGCATTGTTGAAAATGCGAACCGCAAATCTGGCACTTCTGCGTCGCATAATGCAACAGAATTCTGGGTTGAGATTTGCGGCCAGAATACGAACCGCATGTCCTGTTTGTGGTGGATATGCGACCTCAAACCTGAAAAATGTCAAACACGTGTGCCACTTATTAACGGACCTATAAAAGGGACCCAGACCCGTTCCTTCTTCATTTCTGAACTTAAACATAGTAGAAGGCCCCCAGACGACCCCTCTCAAAGCCCCACACCAACACAACCAATTTCTTCTTCTCCAAGCCTTAAATTGAAGAAGGAATCAAGAAATTGAAGAACTAAAGAGAAACTCTAGCTGAGTTTCCTCCTCCTACAAACCCAAATTGAGGGCAAGACTTAGAATTTGAGGAATCGAAGGAAAAAGGCCAGGAATTCACATGCAAGGCAAGTTATTACTCCCTTTCATGTAGTTTTCCCTTGGGCATTCATAATATGTAGTTGCATGCCTGTAAAGACCCATGGGAGGGTGGTAGGAAATCAAGAATTCAAGATAAACACTACTAAATGGAATGGGTCACGATTATTATGGGTTGTAAATGAGTTGCATGTGTTACAAATACGTTTAATAAGGATTAGAGGAGAAAGGGGTGTGGGAGGCACCATGCAAAACTGCGGGATTGTAATTTATCATAGTTATGATGCTTAGCGAGTAATGGGTGAATTGTTCCTTAATTGTAGACTAAGGAATCGTAGCCATTGCGTAGCTTGAGAACTGGTGCAGCATATACCAGGTATGTAAGACTATACCATTCTTTCTTTTGCACGACTCCTATTGATTACCATGCAATAAACGAGCCCCAAAAGAATACTCTACTCTTAGAAGTTAGGGCTGCTTATGGAATCAATATTGTAGGTATTTCTTGAGTCTTATAAGGTTCATGTTAAAGAGATATTAGTAATCACGTGAAAAAAGGGAATAGTAATCGTACATCACTAAAAAGGGCCTGGAACATATAAACGAGCATGCAATGTAGTGTGTGTATTTATATATATATATGTGTGTGTGTGTGTGTAATCTAATTCGTATAACCGTGCCTAATGAAGGCCGGGTATGTTATGACCGAGCCCAGTACGGCCTGGTAAGCTATGCTGTGATACGATGATGATGATGAGCCCACTGAGGCATATTATGATGATGAGCCTACAGAGGCATATGTTATGACCGAGCCCAATGAAGGCCGGGTATGAGCCCACAGAGGCATATGTTGATGACGAGCCCACAGAGGTGTATGTAATGGTAAAAGGTAACGACTATGTAACGTATTCAGTAATAATCAATGTATATGAAAATGGCAAGCCCACAGAGGCGTGAGTATAAGACGATGATAAGGATAATAAACATGTTTATGATAATGTTATAAAGGTTACATGTATAGACATAAGTACTACGAATATGTCATGGTTAGCTGCCCTCAGAGGCGATTCACTTGCTGCAGGTTATATGTTTCTATCCTAAATGCTCATTATTGCTCTTACATTATGTTCCCTATCTTACATACTCAGTACATTATCCGTACTGACGTCCTTTATTTGTGGAAACTACATGTCGTGCTGCAGGTCCTGATAGACTGATAGACGGAGCTCCCCCACAACAGTAGGTTATCCGGTTCAGCAGATATTAGCAAGATTCATCCTTCGGACTTGCTACAGCCTTGGTATGCATTTTGAGTAGGCATTTTGGGCACGTCGGGGCCCTGTTCCGACATAGGTTTCTTAATGCATGTTCTTGTAGAGGCTCATAGACAAATGTTAATGTATGTATAGACCAGTGTTGGGTTGACTCATGTACAGTTGTATTGACACGTCGGCATATGTATTATGTTGTATAGTTTTGCACTGTAGCCCCGTTGGCACACTATGTTTATAAGTATGTTTATGTCATGGTATGCCGTTTCATCCCACTGTGATGTTGTTCGAAACTGCATGCGTATGACAGGCTTTGTAGATAACAAAGAAAGTAAGATAGCAGATATGAGGGGTACGCCGGCGCTCTGCAAGCAGGGTCCGGTGCCATGTCGGGGCCCTCTGGTTGGGTCGTGACAAAAAGTAAACTTGCCGACAAGGAAATCCCAACTATACATGAGTCAAACCTTGTCTATGAGCCTTTACACGAACATAAGTGCAACCTGTGCCGGAACAGGGCCCCGACATGCCTATAATGCCTATAACAAAATGCATACCAAGACCACGGCAAGTCCGAAGGAGGGACCTCGCCAATATCCACTGAATTGGGTAGCCTACTGTGGTAGGGGAGCCTCGTCTATATATCTGTCCGGACCTGCAGCACGACATGCAGCGTCCACAAATAAACGGACGTCAGTACGGATAAGGTACTGAGTATGTAAGACAGGAAAACATGACATAAGAACAGTAATATGTGTCGGGATAAGAAACATACAACTGAACCATCTGAGTGCCTCTGAGGGCGACTAACCATGAAATGCCTGATGTGCATATGCATATACATATATTCTTTTTTAATCATCATATACATACGCCTCTGTGGGCCCCCTCATCTTCATATACATACGCCTCTGTGGGCCTCCTCATCATCATACCCAACTGATCAGTGGTTGCACAATAGGTGCCATACCCGACCGACAATAGCGCGGCTCGGTAGAGTAAAATAGGTAATGTCGAAGAAATAACACACATCAATCCTCCCATAAGAGGGGAAACAAAATAAGCACTCCTAGCTTCTAAGAGTAGAGCACCTTGGGGGGGGGGCAACTCGTTCATTGCATTATATACAATCAGAATCATGCAAAAGAAAGAAAGGGACAGTTCCCACATACCTTGTATACTCTGCACCAATTTCAAGCTATGCAACTGTCATACTCCTTAGTCTACAATAAAGAAACGATTCTATCGTTATCCTCTAAGCGTTATAGTTATTATTAACCACAACCTTAAATTTATATGGTGTTTCTCCTCACCCTTCTTCCTCTAAAACCCCGCAAATTAGTAGTACAACATGCAGCCCAACAGCACACCAAACAAACCACAACATAGTCCACTACCAGCGAATAACTCGAACTCACGGCTTCCAATCACCGTCCCTTGAGTTCTTACATGTATAGGACGAAATACCATGAATTCCCAGGAGAAAGAATGTATGAAATATAGCAGTAACTTACCTCACTTGTTGGATAACTCAGCCCTTATCCTTGGTTCCTCAAACTCTAGGTTTCACTCCCAATTAGGGCTTGAAAGAGAGAAAATCAGTTAGGGCCTTTCCTTGGTTCCTCAAACTCTAGACTTCACTCCCAATTAGAACTTGAAAGAGAGGGAAATTTATTAGGGCTTGTGTGGGATTTTTGAGAAGGGTTGCAGGGGTTCTATTTGGTTTTTAGGGTTTGAAATAAGGGTGAAATAACTGGGTTGTAATCCTTTAAAAGTCCTCTCCTAACCGGCCTTGGGAACTTTTAATCTAGTCCTTTAGTTTAGCAAGTAAGTGACGCACGTGCCTAACACCTACCAGTCTGCGACCGCATTTACGTCGCATATCCAACATGCGGTTCGTATTTTGGACGTGGGTTTTAGCCAAAAATCTGTCTCAGTCTGCGATATAGGTGATCTGATTTGCGGTTTGCATTTTAGAAATGCGACCGCATATTGACCGTATTTCTGGCATTGATCTTTGTCCAGAAATCTGTCTTGGTCTGCGATTTCGGTGTTAGATATGCGGTTCGCATTTTAGAAATGCGACCGCATATTTGGCGTTGGTCTTGGCCCAAGATTCTGTCTTGGTATGCGATCTCAGTGTGAGAAAATGCGACTCGCATGAGGGTTCTACGGTAGCATGCCCAGCTTTGGCGACGCCTTTTGCTCCTTTTCTTGACTTTTTGAACTCTTTTCCGGTTTTTAAGCCCTTATATGTAGACTATCTTACGGCGTAATCTAACGTACACAATTATGGTTGTAACAAGTAACCACAATTGAACATAGAGGAGGCAATAAATAGGGGAACGAGGCTAAAATACTCAAAACAATCGTCCGGTCGTTACAGTGGACCTAGTTTGACTGTTAATGATTTTTCGAGAATTGAGTAAAGATTCAATCTTTATTATTTGGAATTGATTACTATAGCTTTGTTTGAAGCTATTGAGTTGATTTTGGATAGATTTGAGCCGTTCCAAGCATGATTTGCAAGGCAATGCATATTTGGAGTTTTGATTTTGCTCGTTTGAGGTAAGTATCTTGCATAACCTTGGTTTGAGGGATTAGATGCTTGAATTGTTGATGATGGCTACATGCTAAGGGTGGAGCACACTCAAGGGATGAGCATATGTGCCTGCACCGGGTTTTATCCATATCTGGGGTAGTTGAGCCAAGTTGATCATCTTCTATCCTTATCTTCGACTCATAGCGATTATGGACATCCGCCCATGTGGTTGCTTGAAACTCGAGCAAGCTCTCCTTTAGTTTTTAGGAGGTATCAGAACTCAGTGGCTTTAGACCCTTCGTGAATGCCTCCACTTCCCATTCATTCGGAACATCTGGTAACATCATCCTTTCTTTTTGGAACCGAATCACGAATTCTCGTAGTAGCTCGGCTTCGCCCTGCAAAATTTTGAATATATCTGCCTTTTTGTCCTGGACCTTTCTCACTCCAGCATGAGCTTTTATTAATGAATCTGCAAGCATTTCAAAAGAATTGATTGAATGCTCAGGTAAGAGGTAATACCATGTCAGGGCACCCTTTGTAAAGGTTTCGCCTGAATTTTTTCAACAGAACCGACTCGATCTCATGCTGAGCCAAGTCGTTTCCTTTTACTCGTGGTGTAGGTAGTAATGTGTTCCTGTGGATCCGAAGTCCCATCATACTTCATATATATGGCATTTTGAACCTTTTCGGGATCAACTCTGGTGCCGTACTTGGTTTAAAAGGCAATTGCGTGTACTTCTTGGAGTCTGGACCCTTTAACACTGGCAGCGCGCCAGGAATCTGATCCATCCGAGTATGAAACTCCTTCACGTTCCCATTCATTCATTCATATCTCTCATGAATCTCATGAGCTCGATTTTAAAAAGGATCATTCAAGTTATTCTTCCCAGATCCACTACTAGTACTCCCATCTCCTTCGAGACCGACCTCATCCCTTGGAGTACTGTTATCGGTCTGTTGTGCCGTCTGATTTGCGGGAGCGTTGGGATGAACTGGTGGCCCTCCATTGGCATTGTTGGAAGCACCTATAATGCCTGCTTCAATTCCGTCATTACACGATATTTCCTTAAGAGGTGGTCCATGATCGCTCTTTGCTGTTGTCTTAGGAGTTTAACCATTTCCGCGATGTGTTTGTCCTCTACATCATCAGGAGTTGGGCCCCACACAGGTTGAGGATATTGTCCTTCACGAGCCAGGGTTGTCTCATCCCTATCGTTGCGGGTTTCGCTAATGGAATCATCACACTGAGACACCTCTTCCCGTTCATCATGTGCTCCAACATTGTGAGCGCTGTTGACATTGTTGGTTGCCATATCTGACTTTTGCTTAAGAAAAATCGTTAGTTACAAATGAACGGATCAAAGCAATTATGCAGCTGTCTATGCCCCACGGGTGGGCGTCAAACTGTTAACCTGTAAAATGGTATAGTTGAATTTATAGCATGATTTATAGACAAGCAAATGAATTTGATCCAAAAATGGTAAGAAATAAGAACAAACATAAAAATAATCAGGAAGCCTTTCAAGTTTCTTAACTTCTGGACCAAGCAGGAAACTTTTGAAGCAGTGATAAGAGAGAATTGGCAAGCAGATTTCCATGGTGATCCCTTCATCCTCTTCAACTACAAGCTCAAAAAACTGAAGAGAGCATTATCCCTCTGGAGCAAAGCAACATATGGAGATATCTTCCAAAACATAGCAAGCATGGAAGAAGTGGTTTTAGTACATGAAAAATAGTTTGAAGAAAGACCATCTGCACAAAACAGAGAAAGACTACAAAAGGTACAAGCAAAAATGATCAGGCATCTAGCTATAGAAGAACAATTCTGGAAACAAAAAGCAAGAATGTCCTGGTTTAAAGATGGTGACAGAAACACCAAATTCTTCCATGCTCAAGTAAATGGCAGAAGGAAAAGGCTCCAGTTAAGAAGAATCCAAAACAGTGCTGGCATCTGGATTGAGGAGGAGGAACAAATTGTGGAAGAAGCCATCCACTTCTACAAGGACCAATTCACAGAAAGAACAACTCCCTCAGACTTCAGAATCTTGGAAAACATACAGCAAGTGATAGACACACAACAAAATGCAGCGCTGACCAGAGTACCAACAAAGGAAGAAACCAAGCAAGCTGTCTTTAGCCTGAATGGGGATAGTGCAGGAGGACTAGATGGCTTCACAGGTTCATTCTACCAAACCTGTTGGGGAATCATAGGAGATGACATACAAAACATGGTTACAGCTTTCTTCTCAGGAAGACACTTACCAAAATGTGTAACACACACAAATTTGGTCCTTATACCTAAGAAAAAGGAGATAGAGACATTTTCTGACTTGCGGCCAATAAGTCTTAGCAACTTCATTAATAAGATCTTCTCGAGAATCATACATGAAAGGATGCTGGTCATACTACCTTCTCTCATCTCCCAAGAGCAAGCAGGGTTTGTGAAAGGCAGAACAATAGTTGAAAATGTCCTCCTAGCACAGGAAATCATCACTGACATTGGGCAAAGAATAAGAGCAGGGCCAAATGTTGTCATCAAGCTAGACATGACCAAGGCATTTGATAGAATATCCTGGCTATTCATGACCAAAGTTAATGGGCTTCAATGAAGCTTTCATTGGCATGATCTTTGACATCATGGGTAACAATTGGTATTCAATCCTCATTAATGGTCAACCTCATGGTTTCTTCAAATCAACAAGAGGTGTCAAACAAGGAGACCCATTATCACCTACATTATTCATCATAGCTGCTGAAGCACTCTCGAAGGGACTGAATGCACTTCATCAAAATCCCTACTTCAGTGGCTTTGGAATGCCTAGAAGGAGCCCAAGAATCAATCACCTGTCTTATGCAGATGATATGATCATCTTCTCATCTTCCGATGCCAACTCATTACAGCTGATAATAGAGGTTCTAGGTGCATATGAAGCAGCTTCTGGTCAACTAATAAACAAGAACAAATCTGCCATCTATATGCATCACTCAGCCAACACAGAAGCAATAACAAAAGTAGAAAGAATTACAGGCATTGGGAGACAGGACTTTCCATTCACCTATCTAGGCTGCCCCATATACTAGTCCAGAAAAAGAATCATATACTATCAAGACATAGTCAATAAGGTACAAGACAGACTGCAATCTTGGAAAGGCAAATTACTTTCTATTGGAGGCAGAGCTATTTTGATTAAACATGTTTTGCAAAGCATGCCAGTGCATCTACTATCAGCAGTGAATCCTCCAAAGCAAGTAATCAACAACATTCATAAACTCTTTGCACAATTCTTCTGGAGTAGCACAGTGGGAGGTAACAACAAGCACTGGTCGTCATGGAATAACTTATGCATTCCTTGTGAGGAAGGAGGAGCAGGATTTAGATCTCTACATGACATGTCCAAGGCCCTCTTCTGTAAATTGTGGTGGAATTTCAGAACTAAGCCCAGCCTCTGGAGTGCATACATGTGTCAAAAATACTGCAAAAAACTTAATGCAGTAATTGTTCCATGGAAAAGAAGATCACAAACATGGAAGAAAATGCTAGAATGCAGAGAGATCATAGAACTTCTTGTGTAGCTTGGCAATAGCCAGCCCGTTGGGTGTAGCTTGGCAATAGCCAGCCCCCTTTTTGTAGGAAAACTTTTGTACCTATGATTAAGCTTGCTTTCCTCGAGTCTCTTGCTTTGTTTCTTGTACTGTGGTGCCGTTCCTACGATTAGGCTTGCTTTCACGGAGTCTCTTGCTCTGTTCCTTAGACTGTGGTATCAGAACATCAAATTACTTGGCAAATCGAAATGGGATCCTCACTCTTCTGGTATGACAATTGGACTAGACTGGGAGCACTATACTTCTTAGTGCCAACAAACTTCCCAATTGATGAATCAATCCATAATGTGAATAATATCCTGCATAATGGCAACTGGAATATGCAGCAACTGTCAGAATCTTTACCACAGGATATGGTAGAACACATAGCAACTTCAATAAAGCCTCCAAATATGGGAGACACTCTAGACATCCCACACTGGATGCTGCAGAATCAAGGACAATTCACAGTCAAAACTGCTTGGGAATACCTCAGGAAAAGAGAAGAACCAAGAAGAGCATATAAAATGACCTGGGTTAAAGGGCTTCCTTTCAAGATTTCCTTCTTCATGTGGAGAGTCTTGAGGGCAAAACTACCACTAGATGACCTCATGAAAAGATGGGGTTACCAACTACCTTCAAGATGTTAGTGCTGCACTGAACCAAAGGAAGAAACAATGGTTCATCTCTTCTACACTTCCATCACTGCCACCAAGGTATGGAAATACTTTTTGCAAAGAACAGGAATAACACTTGATGGACTAACCTTCCATCAAGCAATAACAAAATGTTGGACGACACAAACAGTCAAAAGAATCAAACCAGTGCTGCAGGCACTTCCTTCATGCATTGTATGGGAACTATGGAAAAGAAGAAATAGCCACAAGCATGGAGAATCAATCTCAGCTGGCAGAGTTATATACCAAATCTCCACAGCACTACAAGCCCTAGTCAAAACTAGAAAGCCAGGAATCAATGCTCCACACAAATGGCAAGACCTCTTACATATGCTGGAAAACTACACCCCAAGACTAAACTTCAGAAAAGTCAACTGGGAATTCCCCATGCAAGGATGGGTAAAGTTCAACACTGATGGAGCATCAAAAGGAAATACTGGAAGAAGTTCAATAGGATTCTGTGTGAGAAATAAAACAGGGGATCTAATATATGCACTTGGCACAGAAAGCACAGAGGGAACAAACACAGTAGCAGAAGCAACAGCCATCACTGAAGCACTGAGATATTGCAATACACAAGGTTTTTCTCACATATGGTTACAAACAGATTCCATGCTCCTAAACAACATCATAAATGGCATCTGGAACCACCCTGGTGCATAGTTGAACAAGTAGAAGAGATTCTCCAACTAAAAGAATCCCTCACACTAACAGTAACTCACACATATAGGGAAGGAAACAAGTTGGTAGATCATCTTACAAACTATGCACTAGATTTTGAAAGAATTGAGTGTCACCACTTCAGTCAACTTGACTCACTAGGTAGAAGAATTCTAAATGCTGATAAATCACAATGCCCTTACATAAGAGTGAAGGTAGCAAAATGACAAGCTGCTCACTGTGTCAATTCATAACAGGGCAGGACTTCAACAAAGAACATAAGGATGAACAGGAAGGGATGAAAGTCTGGTATAACAATAGAATAATGATCACAATACCCCCTAACAATTTGGCTTTCATGTGCAGGGTGGAGAACCTTTCAGCTTTGCAGGAGATGGACTGCAAAAAAGCAGGAGAAATGCCATCCTCCATAGAGCACAACCTTGGCAACACACAAGAACATATGCAGCACAAGCTCATAGAATACTCAATTACAGCAACTTCACACACACTCCATAACCTCCTGGATAGTGTTGCAGGGACATTGCAGAAGCATAGACAGCAGAAGTCAGCAACCTGAGCAGTCAATTGAGGCCAGCAGCACCAGAGATGGGATTGCAGGAATAGCATCCAACTCACAGGATGCTCAACTACAACAACCTCAGCTAATATTGCAGGGATATTGCAGAAGCATTGACAGTAAAAGACAGCATGAGCAGCTACTGAGACCAGCAATATCAGAGACAGCAGTAATGCTTCCAGTGAGATCAGCAGCATCAATAAAAGACAAAGGATGAAACCCAAGCAGCAACTAATTTGTTTCATCAGCAGCAACTTCATGAAACATGTTATGGCAAGATTTTCACAACTGCAGCAAGGGACAAAAAAGATACAAACACCGCAGAGGTGTTCCTTCCAGCAGAAATCCACTGAAAACAACAACACCAAAGAAAGCAGCACCAGTGACAGACAAAGAACAGAACTCAAATAGCAGTCATCTTGCTACAGCAACAGCAGCCATGTCACCAACAATGGTACCAACACTAATCAGGATATGGCCATTCCACAAATGCAGCAATCTCTAAAAGGGATACAATCACAGCAAAGGCCCAATTTCCAGCAGGTAACAGGAAGGCAGAAAAGTCACAGCACAACCAGCAGCGACCCCAAGACCCTCACCAACAACCTCAAAGAAAATCATCACAAACATCTCAAGTTTCCAAGACAATCAAGCATACATCATCAACAACACTGCCAGCAAATTCACAGAAACAATAAGTCTCTTAGAAGCAGCTGTCCACATAGGATCAGATTATTGGCGCAGTTGCATTGTGCGTTATCAGCACCTCGAGTGCTCAATCTAATGCAACTGCATCAAACATCATGTTTCTACACTCATAACACTCTCCACTGGAACATCAAACTTCAGAATTCTCACAAGCACAAGCACCCCAACCATCCCTGTACCAGAAGCAAAAGCAACATCAATAGAAGAAACAAAAGAAACTGCAGCACCATACCCTGCCATCCTCCAGTCCAACAGCAATACATAACAGCACAACTACTTCTCTTACACCAACACAGCAGATACAACAGCAGCAGAAACCTCAGGAGCACCAGTGGCAGCATCTCATGCATAATAGCCAAACTGACCAGCAGAAACAGCAACATTTTGAGTCAAGACAGCAGCAACACAAATAAATCACAGCGTGCCACACTTCAACTTCAACTTACAGATACTACAAGCAGGATTCAAGCAGCAACAGATACTACAAGCAGGATTGCCAACAACAGTAATCAAAGCAGGCTCAATAACAGATTCAGCATCACTCTCTGGGCTACCACACTTCAACTTCAACTTACAGATAGCAACAACACCAACAGGAACGTTAATTGTACTACAGACAGCAACAATACCAAAAGCAACTTCAACATGGATGATCCAAAGCACAACAGGACACCCACACAACACAGCAGCAACTCCAGCATCAAGAATCACAAACAATCACAACCAGCAACCCCATCAAGCAGCATCAAGACACACATGGATGGATATCTTCAACTTGGCTTTTCCTGCATCAGGAGACAAAGCGGAATTAAAGATAACTCGCGCTCTTTTGCTATCTTTTTGCATAACTCTGATAACATTGATTTCTGTTAGAGGTGCATTAGGTCAAACAAATCTTACAATCATTTGGTCACAACAAGAACATATGTACTTTTTTGTATAGCTGACCTAGGAAAACTTGTACATACGACTGCCTACTACAAAAGGGGCAATCGTCACATTAAAATAGGTCTAATCTCTTACTATTACCTAGGTACTTATAGTCAACACTTTAGGATGACAATAAGTACATGTACTTTCTTTTGGGAGGTAAGGTCCATGTCCCCCTCCGTTTTGTACTCTTTTGTTAATTAATAAATACTATATTTAATCAAAAAAATAGTACGTTCATGCGATTAATGAATCATGTGCTTAAACCGTTTCTTAATAAGTTTGTGGTTGTCTACTTTGAAGATATCCTGATTTATAGTAGAAGTTTAGATGATCATGTTGATCACTTAAGGCAAGTGTTTGAGGTATTAAGAGCCGAAAAGTTATATGTTAATTACAAGAAGTGTGCCTTTTGTGTAGAGAAAGTTTTATTTCTGGGATTTGTTGTAAGTGTTAATGGTGTTGAAGTAGATGGATCTAAGGTAGAAGCTATTAGAGACTAGCCTACTCCTACTACTGTTTCACATGTTAGAAGTTTCCATGGACTAGCTAGTTTCTACAGGCGCTTTGTTAAAGTCTTTAGCACCATAGCAGCACCATTCACGGAGTTGGTGAGAAAAGACACGCCTTTTGTGTGGGGGGAGCAGCAAGAGGTTGCCTTCCAAAAGTTGAAACGTAGGCTTAGTTCTGCCCCGTTGTTACAATTACCTGATTTTAGTAAGGCGTTTGAAATTGAGTGTGATGCCTCGGGGGTGGGAATTGGAGGTGTTCTTATGTAAAATGGGAAGCCTATTACCTATTTTAGTGAGAAGTTGAGGGGGGCTGCCTTGAATTACACTACATACGACAAAGAGTTGTATGCCCTCGTGAGAGCTTTAGCTCATTGGCAACATTACCTATGGATTCGTAATTAGGAGTGATCATGAGTCACTCAAACATCTTAGGGGTCAAGAGAAACTAAATAAACGACTTGCCAAGTGGGTAGAGTTCATTGAAAGTTTCCCTTACGTGATTCATTACAAGAAGGGAAAGGAGAATGTAGTAGCTGACACACTATCTAGGAAGTTTGCTTTGGCTATCACGTTAGCATCTAGGTTGATGGGTTTTGAGAGTATTAAGTCTATGTATGAGCGTGATCCTAAACTTAAGAGTGTGTGTGATGCCATAACTAGTGGACAGCGGATTGAGAAGTATCAGTGGCATGATAGGTACCTTTTTAAGAAGGGGAGAGTTTGTATACCCGAGTCCTCATGGCGAGAGTTGTTGGTGCGTGAGGCACATTATGGGGGCTTGATGGGACACTTTGGGGTAGACAAGACTTTAGCTATATTAAGGGAACAGTTCCATTGGCCTAAGATGAGGCGAGATGTCGAGAGAATATGTGGAGCGTGTTTTGAGTGTAAAAGAGCTAAGTCTAGGTCTAATAATCGTGGTTTGTATACTCCCTTACCCGTTCCTACTAGTCCTTGGATAGATATCTCGATGGATTTTGTGATGGGGCTGCCGCGATCTAGGGGTGGTCATGATAGCATTTATGTGGTTGTTGATAGGTTTTCTAAGATGGCTCATTTCATTCCTTGTAAAAAATGTGATGATGCACAACATGTTGCTTCTTTGTTCATTGCTAATGTGTTAAAATTACGTGGTGTGCCTCGAACTATTGTTAGTGATAGGGATGCTAAATTTTTGAATCACTTTTGGAAGTTTTTGTGGGGTGCTCTTGGCACCAAACTATTGGTTTCTACATCACATCATCCACAGACTGACAGTCAAACAAAGGTTGCTAATCGCACCTTGGGAGCTCTTCTTCGAGCTTTGACCAAAGGGAAGTCCGGCACTTGGGCTGACCGATTACCTATTATGGAGTTTGCATATAATAGAATTGTTCATCGCATGACTAGCATTACTCCATTTGAATGTCTTTATGGTTTTAATCCTTTGATACCACTTGATCTTGTTCCTTTGCCGAGAGATGCAGTTATTAGCGTTGATAGAGAAAACCGGGCAACTGCGTTGCTCGAATTGCATGCTAAGGTAAGGAAAACTTTGGAGGATACTTATGAAAAGGCAGCGGTCAAGAAGAATAAAGGAAGGAAAAAGCTGGACTTAAAGAGAGGTGACTGGGTTTGGGTGCACTTCCGAAAGGAAAGATTTCTGAACCATACGAAAGGGAAGTTGGCTCCGCGAGGAGACGGACCTTTTCAAGTGTTGTAGAAGATTAATAATACTGCTTATGTCATAGACCTACCTGCTGATTATGCTATTTCTAAGACATTCAATGTCTCTGATTTGACTCCTTGTGCTGCTTTGAAAGATGAAGATGGTTCGATTTCGAGGACAAAATCTTCTCAAGAAGGGGAGAATGATGCAGGACAACTTGATCAAGCTATGTTCATGCCATCAATGTTGGATAAGACAAGACAAGGCGTTGGTTAGCCTTTGAGAAGATCCAAGCGTCCACAAATCTTGCTATGGATGAATCTTGTGTTGAAGATGTACATTTGTGTTTATGTTGTATTATTGTGTTGCTGTAGAAGACATTGATTCTCACTTAAGGGGTCCTGCATGACTATTCTTTAAATTAGCCAAATTGTGGCCTTTTTTGTTAGTTATTTGTTTCCTAGTTGATTTAGGTTACTAGTTATTCTTTTCCTATTTGATTTAGGTAAAGGCTCATTCTATATAAGCCTAAGCACTTCATTATTTTTGGAACTTTACAATTTTACAAGAAATTTTCCGGCAAGCCTTTGTGCTTCCAACGTGTGACTTTAACTTGTCCAATTTTTGTGTGATTCAAAATTGAACTTGTTCCTTTGTTTGATCGAACAATTTGCAAGACCATTGTTGTCTTGAGGGTTGTTCGTATAGTATAGGTACTCGGTGACTTCATCAAGAAGGTAAATAGACTAGTTCCTACTTGTTGTCTTGATAGTTCATTGAGCGTCTTGCTTCTATCTTTTGTTTTCTTGTTTCCGCTTTTTATATTGCATCATTTTCATCCGCTCCTTAATGATCTTAAATTTTCCATAGCCTGATGGATGAGGTCTGGCTCTATCAACTCTGCTTCCCCAATCTCAAACAGCCCAATGGGAGATCTACATCTCCTACCATATAAAGCCTCGAACGGTGCCATCTGAATGCTGGCATGATAACTGTTGTTGTAGGCAAATTCTATTAGCGGCAAATGATCATCCCAACTACCTTTGAAGTCAAGAACACAAGCGAACAACTTATCCTCAAGCGTCTGAATAGTCCGCTCTGCCTGCCCGTCGGTCTGTGGATGGGAAGGTTGTACTAAGATTCACCTGAGTACCCAAACCTTGCTGAATTTTCTTTCATAAATTAGCCATGAATTGTGCCCCTTGATCTGAGATAATAGAAACTGAAGTGCCATGCAACTTGACTATTTCCTTGATATACAACTGGCATATTGTTCCGCTGTGTCGGTAGATTTAACTGGCAGGACGTGTGCTGACTTCGGGAGCCGATCCACAATCACCCAAATCGAGTCGAACTTGCAAGGAATGCGAGGTAGTCCTACCACAAAGTCCATGTTAATCATTTCCCACTTCCACATTGGAAATTCTGTCATGTGCCAACCCACCGGGCCTTTGGTGGTCGACCTTCACTTGCTGACAGTTTGGACATCTTGGTACAAAGTCCGAATATGTTCCTTTTCATATCGTTCCACCAATAGACTTTCCTAAGATCATGATACATCTTTGTAGAACCCGGGTGCACGAATACCTAGACGTACGAGCCTCAGTCATGATTCTTTCCCGGATATCATCCACATTTGGAAGACATAGTCGCCCTTGGTACCTTAGTGTACCATGACCCACTCCAAGAGAAAACGCCATGGTCCTATGTTTTTGAATCCCCTCCTCAATAGTACCAACAATGGATCGTTGAATTGCTTCTCCTTGACTCCCACCACAAGGGACAATTCATACCTACTTTGCACAATCACCCCTCCTTCATTAGAGTCCGCAAGACAAACTCCCTAACTAGCCAACCGACGAACCTTCTTGGCCAACGGCCTTTTATATGCCTCCAAGTGAGCAAGACCGCGCATAGATTTCTGGCTAAGAGCATTCGCTACAACATTAGCCTTCCCGGATGATATAGGATGTCGATGTCATAATCCTTGAGTAACTCAAGCCATCTTCTCTGCCTCAGATTCAATTCCTTCTGTTTGAAAATATATTGAAGGCTCTTACGGTCTGTGAATATATCCACATTCACCCTATACAAATAATGACGCCAAATCTTCAATGCAAATATCATCGCCGCAAATTCTAAGTCGTGTGTTGGATAGTGTTTTTCATGATTCTTGAATTGCCTAGAAGCACGCTACCACCTTGTCATGTTTCATCAATACACACCCAAGTCATATCCTTGAAGCATCGCAATATACCACTAATCCATCTGTACCCTCTGGTAAAGTCAACACCGGTGTCGTAGTCAATCTTGATTTCAACTCCTGGAAGCTTCTTTCAGAAGTATCTGACCATTGGAACTTAACTGCTTTCTGCGTCAGTTTAGTCAACGGAGAGGCAAGAGTAGAGAACCCCTCCACAAACTTTCTGTAATATCCAGCTAAGCCCAAGAAACTACGAAGCTCTCTTAGAGTAGTAGGTCTAGGCCAATTCTTCACGGCTAAAATTTTCTGGGGATACCCCTCAATTCCTTCTCTAGAGACAACATGACCCAAGAACGTAACAAATTCGAGCAAAAATTCACATTTCGAAAACTTGGCATATAACTGGTGCAGATACAAGACCTGCAAAACTGACCTAAGATGATCGGCATGGTCCTCCCGACTCTATGAATAAACAAGAAATCGTCAATAAACACTATCACGAAGGAGTCAAGGGAAGGTTTGAAGACCCGATGAATAAGATCCATGAAAGCTGCGGGGGCATTTGTTAGTCTGAAAGACATTACCAGAAATTCAAAATGCCCATACCGGGTCGTGAAAGCTGTTTTCAGAATATGCTGCTCCTTGATCTTCAATTGGTGATACTCGGATCTTAAATCGATCTTGGAGAAGCACTTAGCACCCTGCAATTGATCAAACAAGTCATCTATCCTTGGTTGTGGGTATTTATTTTTTGTTGTAACCTTGTTGAGCTGCCGATAGTCAATACACATTCATAGCGACCCATCATTCTTTCTTACGAATAGAATTGGAGTGTCCCATGGTGACACACTCGGCCGGATGAAACCCTTCTCTAACAAATCTTTCAATTGTTCTTTTAGCTCTTTCAATTCTGTTGGTGCCATTTTGTAGGGTGGAATAGATATGGGTTGCGTGCCTGGCATCACATCAATCCCAAAATCAGTCTCCCTATCTCGTGGGATCCCAAGGAGCTCATCCAGAAAGACCTCCCGAGATTCATTCACGATAGACATAGACTCAAGTGTAGGTGCCTCTGCGTCAGTGTCCGTAACCCGGACCAAATTCTAGATACACCCCTTGTTAATCATCTTTGTGGCCTTAAGGTAAGAAGCAAACCTACCTTTCGGCACCACATTATCCCCCCTCCATTCAATCACTGCCTAAGTTGAATATTCAAACCTAACGGTTCTGGTGCGACAGTCAAGCTTAGCGAAACATGAATAAAGCCAATCCATCCCCATTATTACATCAAAATCGACCATCCCCAATTCAATGAGATCGGCCCTGGTGTCTCCACCACGCACTATGACAACACAATCCCTATAAACTCGCACAGCCACAATAGACTCGCCAACCAGAGTAGATACAGAGATCGGCTCATGGAGCTGTTCTGGTCATATCCCAAATTCCGTAGCAACATAGAGAGTGATATTGGACAAGGTGGAACCAGGATCAATAAGAGCATACACATCATGAGATTGGACAGTCAATATACCTGTGATAACATCTGGAGAATCCTCTAAACTCTGGCGATCCCTCATAGCATAGTTACAGTTGGGTCCTCTCGAACTCTATGCAGCACCAGTAGCTGCACCACGTCCTGCGAGTGCTGGGGCGCCTCGAGCTGGGGGAGGTGCTACAGATGTAGTAGCTGTAGAACTGGCTGGCTGTCCCGTACCTCCGCCCATGCTCTGGTGAGACGAATGGAAATCCCTCTGAATGTGACCCCTCATACCACACCCGTAGCATATGGACTGCTCCATGTAGGAGGTCCCGAAGTTTATCTTCCCGCACCTAGGGCATGGGGGCCTCCGCTGCTGCGGAACCCTCCCACTAGATCGACCATGCTGGTAGGATCCCCTGTTGTTTTGGTTGGGCCTAAAACGGTTCCCCTGCTACTGATTGAGCCCTGATGGCGGTGCATTGACTGAAGACTGAGCAAAAGACTGGGACGGTCCTGATGACCTTCCCCTGAAAGTTATCCTACCACCACCACCACCAGAAGTACTACTGAAGGTTCCCGCTGACCAGGCCCTGTTGCAACTCTCTCGCTCCATTATATTCTTCAGTTTGGGGGTCTCTGTGGTTGATCAAATGCCACCATCTTACAGTAGTTCATATCAGAATTCAAGGCAGCTGTAGCGGCCTTATTAATAACCAAGGGGCTAAGGCTCTGTACAAACCGGCACACTCTAGCCTTCATAGTAGGCAACATGTAGATGGCATATTTGGACAGGTGCGAAAATCTCATATGATACTCCTACACACTCATGCTACCTTGTTTCAGGTCCTCAAACTTGGCGGCACGGGCTACCTTAGTCGCGACAGGCAAGAAATGATCAATAAAAGCATCGGCAAACTCACTCCATCTCGCCGGAGGGCTTCCCTCCTCATGGGAGTCCTCCCACATTTCAAACCAAGAATAGGCCACCCCTTTCAGGCGGTAGGAGGCCAACTCTGCTCCCTTTGTCTTAGTAGCACGCATAACTTGGAGAGTCTTGTGCATCTCATCTATGAAATCTTGGGGGTCCTCCTAAGGGTTAGTACATGTGAACACTGGAGGGTCCAACTGGAGAAATCTGTTCACCCTGAAACTAGTGGAATCCCCTAGCTGAGTAGATGAAGTGGGTGCACATGGGAAGCCACTGTTTGAGTCAACATCTGTATGGCTCCCCTAAGATCCCCTTCGGATACACGGGGACCAGAAGCTGGGGCTGGAGGTTGAACTGGAATATTAGCTTGAGGAATCGTTGCACCCTCAGTAGGTGCAGGAGCCGGTGCGAGCTAGAGTGCCAAAAAGATGAGAATATCTACTCTGCATATCATGTTCAGTCTCCCAAGTCGCTTCCTCGACCGATTGACCTCTCTATTGAACCTGTACTAATGAAATCTCTTTCGACCTCAACTTATGAACATGCCTATCTAGAATGGCCACTGCCTCTTCCTCATAAACTAGATTCTTATCTAACTGCATTGAACTGAAACCAAACACATGTGACTGGTCTTCATAATACTTCTAAAGCATGAAAACATGAAATACCAGGTGAACTCCCGACAAACTGGGTGGAAAAGCAAACATGTAAGCCACCTCACCAAATCTCTCTAAAACCTCAAATGGGCCAATATACCGAGTTGGCACTTTGAAGAATTAAAGACTTTATAGGTTTGATCGATAGTTGACTTTGATGTTATCGGGTTCCGATTGGTGTTCTGGGACTTTGGAGAGGTTTATTCGTTTTAATAGAACTTGTGTGCGAAGTTTGGTTGAAATCCGGAATGTTTATGCATGATTCAAACATGTTTGGCGAGTTAGGAAGTTTGGAAGTTAAAGAATGGATTTTGATCATCGATTCTTGGTTTTGATGTTGTTTGTGGTGTTTTTAATCTTTAGATAAATTTGGATTATGTATTCCAACTTGTTGGTAGGATTAGATGGGGGCTCAGGTGCATTTTGGGATAGTTCTAGACCATTTAGGAGTTGTTAGTGTTGCTGGTTCTGGTGTATTGCACCGATGAAGGGAGGTGCGCAGGTGCAAGGGTCGAACATGTGAGGAATAATGTGCACCTGCGAAGGCATTCCTGGGATGGAGGACCACACATACAGAGGTCCTGGAGAATATGCAATGTCGCGCTTGTGACTGAGTGTGCGCACTATGATTCTGCAGATGCAGATTGTGTGTCGCATGTGAGATGTGCGGCTGGTGAAATGGAGCTCGCGGATGCGAGGCTTTAGTCACAGAATCGATGCTAGCAAATGCAGACATTTTGGGCGCAGATGCGAAAATGCTTAAAGTCATGTCATATTTCGAGTTGTGACTCCTTTTTCATTATTTTGAGTTTTGGAGCTCAGGAAGAAGTGATTTTGGAAGAGATTTTCACCATAATTTTGGGAGTAAGTAAATTCTACTTGGGTTTAATTATATCTCTTGATTCAAATGCATTTTCTACACCTAAACATGAAATATTAAAGTGAAATTTTGGGGATTTTATCTAAAACCTAAAAGAATGTAATTTGGGGTTTTGAGTACTAACTTAGACTCTGTTTTGGACTCTAATCATGTATTTGGACTCGTTAGGTGATGGATAGTCGGGATCTATTCCAAGACTCGGGTTTTGACCATGTGAGTGCGGGTTGACGTTTGTACTTTTTTATTAAAAATTGAAGCTTTATTGTTTGGAGTTGATTTCGATAGCATTATTTGACTTATTTAAGTACTATTTGACTAGATTCGAGTCGTTTGGAGGTGGATTTTAAAGGAAAAGCAATGTGGAGGTAAGTCTTTTGTCTATCCTTGTAAGAGTGAATTCTCCATATAAGTGATCTATCTGCTACCTATTGCTTGATTCAGGAGCCATGTATATGCGAGGTGACATGCATATATGCGTAGCTAGGTTATGACAATACCTAATAGAGTTTGGCTTATGATATGTCTTGTTTGGACTATGTGAATTTATTATCCATGTTTCGTTGATTCTATGACTACGCGATGCTTCATAGTTATGGCTTAGAAGCATGCTTAAAATTTGACTTGTTGAATTGGCCATAAAGCATCATTTTGGCATGTTGAGCTTTCTTACTAAGTCGTAATCATACGCTTACCTTATTTGATTCATGATTGGTGGTTATATGGCTTAATTTATTCATGTTAAATGCTATGAAAAGACTTTTTGAATGTTAAAATTACTTATTGAATTGTTGAGATAAATTGAGTTATATGATTAGTCATAATCCTCGTTTAGCCATATGAGCTTTTATCCGCATCTTTATTTTGTTATGTATGTTGCTTCTTATTCATATTATTTCATACACATATGCATGAGCTGGAGAGTAGGATATTGTGAAAAGTAGAGGAATTTGGCACAACGGCATTATGAGCGAATATCGACTATTGATTATTGATCACTAATTGTAAAATGATTAACACTTGGATGTGTATTCGTCCCTCCAGATTTAGGTGATTACCCATGTTACTTTGGGCCTTATGAGCATAGGCACTCAGATTTGGTGCTTAGTTTTGACACGTGACCTGTGTCAGGCATATGGATTTGTGTTGTGAGCTTTGAGAAGGGATCCTGACATGCATATTTACATATCATAGACTCTTTTATATAAATGTTGATTGATTTGCATCATGTTTTTATTCGAGGATTGAGGTATTTGACACTTCATTTGACCTCCTACATATGTTAAGCATGCCTAAATTCCATATTCACTGTGCTTCTTGCTTTCGTACTTATTTGATGATTTCATGCCTTATTTCATATTTCATTTATGCTTTTGCCTGATTATTAGACTATTAATAAGTGTCGATGTCGACCCTTCACCACTAGTTCTTTGAGGCTAGACTTGATACTTATGGAGTACCGTGATGTTGTACTCGTACTACACTTCTAAACATTTTTTAGCAGGTTCGGAGGTAGGTACTGATGGTACCCATCCAGTTGAATAGGAGCATATTTGGAGACTCTTTGGTGAGCTGCTTTACTTAATCCGATCCGCAATACATGGATAATATTTGCCCCATGCAAAATTATTCCTAAAGATACTTCAAATTAGTTTTTTAATTATTTTAACTTTTTATAGAAGTTTTAGGATCTTTTATTTATTTGTTTCTTTACATCTTATTGCATTTTTAGATTTGCATGCATTTTTTGGCATCATCAGGCACACTTTAAATTAAAAAATTACCCAAAAATATGTGCATTTAGTTATTTTGCATTTTTAGGAATATAATTGGTATGACTAAATAGTCAATTACGCTAATTTGTATAATTTTGATAGTTGAATTGTTTTATTAGACAATATAGGCTGGAATTGAAAATATATTGTAGTTTGTACACATTTTAAATGTGGTTACGAGTTAAATAGGATGAAGAGGGCATGTTTTGGATTTAGATCAGACTGGGCCTGCTCATTTGGCCTAGTATTACAAGAAATACCCGCCCCAAGTCCACTTTCAATGCCCGGTTTGCCCCGCATTCAATTCAAGGATCAAAATTACGTAGTTGCGAGAAAAACTACCTCGTTTTTGTCCAGTTTCAACTTTAATAAAATTAAAATGTAAAGGTCGAATCTTAATTTTCAAACAAACTCACTTCCAAAACCCTCCGCACAATTTCAAAACCTGCTTCTCCTTGCTCTCCTCTCTTCAAATCTCATACCAGTATCCTCTGAATCCCAACCAGAATCCACGAATTAAGCCACGAAATTTGAAACCCTAGCCCTTTGGCCCCTTTTTGATTTTATACTAAACCTAGGCCTTGATGGAAACAAAACCTACATCAGTCGATCAATTTCACGAAGATCTCTCGATTGATGCTGGCCTTATGAGGTTTCACAGCCATTGACGCCGGTCAACTCACTGATAACCGGCCAGAATCGATCAATTCCTTCGTCTCCGTCCCCATCGAACCCCCAGTAGCCTTACTCTAGGAAGATCCACCAGGACATAGAATTTCAAGGTGGATCTCCTAGAAAAAGGTCCATTGGTGGTTGGATTATGCCGAGTCGACACCATTATCCTCCAATTTTTGGCTCCACCTTGATGGGTATTTGCTTACCTCTCTATTTATATTTATTTCCTTGTTTTTCTGTTTGTTTCTTTACTTTAATTTCAGTTCCTTCTATTTTGTTTAAACAAAATAGCATGCATGAGTGATAAGGTATTAATTCACTTTCATAACTTAATTAACTGTTAAGGGATCAATTTCATATGAATGAGTTAGTTGGCATGTTCTAGTTAACTTTCAACTGGCTAATTTATCTTTGACTGATAATGTTTGGTTGACTTTTATTTTAGATGATCAAATAGGATTTGTAGATATGGGGTGCTAATGAGGTTTCTGGGATGTACTAAAGGGCTTTAGGTGATTTAGTAATTCATGTTGGACCTTCAGTTGGTCCACATGGGCTTAACTTGTAATCCCAGAGCTCGATCCAACTTGATCAAGCCCCTCAAAGGTCGCCTAAGGGTATAAGGGGGAAAGAACTAAAGGAAAATTGAAAAGAAGGTTCTAGAAGAGGGTGAGTCAACTGCATTTAGATAGGTACTTGAGATTTTGGGGGTAACATGGGAAAATAACTAAGAAGAATCTTTTATAACTAACAAAAGCCGAGAATAAAAAACTAGTCTTGTGATTGGCCAAGGGGAAAATAGGTAAGAGAGGGGAAATGGAGGGAACCCTAGGGCATGGGATCTATATAAGCCCATTATACACTCATCTTTAAACGCATTCAGCCGTTGCAAGAAATAGTATTCTCCCCTTGAAGTCACTAAAGTCTGAGATCCAAGAAACATAGAAATAAAAAGGGGGTTTGAAGGATTTTGAAGAGCTAAGCAAAAATTAGGAGTTTACTATTGGTTTTTCGCTGATTCTCGAGTTTTCAATCTCTTTTTCTCTGAGCTTCAAGAACTTACCGTGATCTAGTACTCTATTTGCCTGATGCTGTTGAATTTTGTTGCTTAGCTGCATCCTTTCTCTTTCCTTTATTTGGCCATTTTCACTGATTTCTCTTGCTATAGGCAAACACAAAAACCTCTGTACCTATTGCTGTTATGAATGATGGAAAGTGTCAGTTTATTTTTGGTCTTTGCTGATTTATTCGAACTTAAATTTTGTTACTATAATATGTGTTGAATGCTCTTCTAATGTTCAAAATAGAGGCTATAAGCTCATTGACAACTACTGTGAATGAAATCAGTTACTAAAATTAGGAAAACTTGTCCATTGAAGCAGCATGTGTTTATTCCTTGCCTCTCAATAAAGATCTGAAAGCATTTGTATTTGATTTGTAGTTATCAGTTCATAGATAGTTTTGGGTGCTGTAATTTCTATATTGTGAAAGTTTCTGATTTTTAGTGCTTACACTATGCCTCAAAGGTTATTTTAGTAGATGAAAATTCCAGTGGAAGGTTCTCATTTTTAGATCTGACCATCTATGGGTCAGATTTGCGCTTCCAGAACCGAAAAATTAATTGTGATGGATAGATCTCTAGCATAGAAGTGATGTTTGTACGTTTGAGGATTAGTATATTGCTAAAGGCTGTAATCAAATCTATGCGGGACATAACGGTGCAGAAAAAGAGAATAGGTACACCTGGATGTGAAGAATGTGAGGGATTGACTTTAGAGTGGTTAGTTAGGAAACTTGCCTGTTTGATGTAAGAATTCCTATAAATTTTGACATGACAGTTATTTGGATGATTGTAATTATACTGCTTCACATTTTATTATGGAAAGATATTTTGCAAAGTGTATTCTATCAGTAGAGCCGGCCATTCAAACTCGTAATTAAACGAAATCAATTGATGATGTTTGGCCAGCAATCGCAAAATCATAGGACTATTGGTGCAAAAGGGTTCGATTGGACCCCTGAATTAAGATCAGGCCTCTGAAGGTCGTATGGGCCTCGTTTGTTTTTCAAGATGAGTCTGTTGACACTAAATTTCGGAGCCATTTGGGCTTGGAAGTATATGATAAATTGGTTGAACTCAGTTGTGTGTAAATGGAAGTATATGATAAATGATTCACCTCTAACCCTGCAAGTTCTACTTTATTCATTAATAAATTCAGAACTAATCGTTGGTTCGTTTTTTCTTAAATACCTCCATTGCTACACGAAATAAATAAAAATTTGAACGTTGCACCAAGTCCGATAAACCTCACGCTCCTATCAAATATGCAATATATCTAAACTATAGTTTAAGCTACTTTAGTTCAATTCATGGTCTTTTTCATGGTAGACAGATTCTTAATAATCCTTTAAAATCTTAATAGGCACAAAAATATTTTTCATAACAAACTAACTTACCAATAGTCTAAACTCCACCCTTGATCCACCAATAAATTCCACAATTTTTGGCCTCACAATAATCTCAAGCTAGGAAGAATAAACATCGCTAGTTGCTTTAGGCGCTTCAGTTAATAATAAATTTTCATAGTTGTGGGTATTGTTTCCGTGGCACAACTGTGATATGTAATTCCAAAATTCAAGTATGCATATATGTGCCTTGATCCTATAGCTTAAAATAATAATTAAACGTGGTGTTAAATCATGGGTACATACGCGTGGCATGATCTTTCAATACATACAAACAATAAGTGCGCGACAACGCGACTTGTTCAAGATAAGTTTTATAACTCTTTTAAAAATAACAATCAGCAAATAAAAGAAAAAAATGCATAAAATGCCTAAATATGTAATAATCCAGATTAATTAAATCCAAGTGTAGTTTGTTAAAGTAGCCATGCTAAAACCACAGATTCGGAGAGTGCCTTATACCTTTTCCTTGGTTAACAAAAGTCCTTACCTGGTCTTATGTGTTCGCGGACCATAAATGGAGTCAAATTTTTCTTGAATTGTGATTTTAATAATTTGGTGACTCGGAACACTGTAATAAATAATTCTAAGTGGCGAGTCATTAACTTAATAAATTAATCCTTTTTCAAATAATTTCAATTTAATTGGAAAAACTCCTTTCCTTTTCATAATCCCCATAAAAAGGAGGTGTGACACCCCTCCCTACTTATCTATTATGTCAATCTATTAAGTTGATACTGTTTACTCTTGTTAGAGGCTCGTGATGATGTGACACCAGGTTTTGGGACGTTGTTTGTGATGCTGTTTAGACCTTGTCTTAGGTTTATGTATTTATGATATTGATTTGAGATGTATTCTATTAAAGACTTAATAATCATTATTCTGTTAAAGACTTATTGTTGATTGAGTCTTCGCTTGCTAGCAAGCAGGTTAGGCGCCATCACTGCCTTTAGTGAGATTTTGGATCATGATAAAAAGTATTAGAAAGTTCTGGGTACTCAAGTTAGTCTTAGCACAAGTTTCCATCCCCATACTGACGGGCAAGCAGAGTGGACGATCCAAATGTCGAGAACATGTTGAGGGCATGTGTTCTTGACTTTAAAGGAAGTTGGGATAATCACTTACTACTCATTGAGTTTGTTTACAATAACAGCTACCACGCGAGCATTCGGTGGCTCTGTTTGAAGCTTTATATGGAAGGAGATGTAGATCTCTTATTGGGTGATTCGAGATTGGTAAAGTGGAACTCACGGGTCTCGACCTTATTCACCAAACTATTGTTGAACAGTTAAAATAATTAAGGATTGATTGAAAACGACCCAAATCTGCAAAAAGTCCTATTCGGATATTCAATGAAGATATTTGGAGTTTAAACAAGAGAGTGTTCTTGAAAGTTTCTGCCATGAATGGTGTAATGAGATTTGGGAAGAAGGGGAAATTAAATCCAAGGTACATTGGATCTTAAAGAATTCTGCCATGGGATCCTCTCTCTTCTGGTATGATAATTGGACTAGACAGGGAGCACTATACTTCTTAGTGCCAACAAACTTCCCAATTTATGAATCAATCCATAATGTGAATAACCTCCTCCAAAATGGAACCTGGAACATGCAGCAGCTTCAGGTTACTTGCCACAGGAAATGGTAGAGCACATAACCACCTCAATAAAGTCTCCAAAGATGGAAGACACACTTGACATTCCATACTGGATGCTGCAGAATCAAGGACAATTCACAGTCAAAACTGCATGGGAATACCTCAGGAAAAGAGAAGAATCAAGAAGAGCATACAAGATTATTTGGGTTAAAGGACTTCCTTTCAAGATTGCCTTCTTCATGTGGAGAGTCTGGAGAGCAAAACTACCACTAGATGACCTCTTGAAAAAATGGGGATACCAACTGCCTTCAAAATGCTGGTGCTGCACTGAACCAAAGGAAGAAAATATGGTTCACCTCTTCTACACTTCCAACACTGCTACCAAAGTATGGAAATACTTTTGCAAAGAGCAGGAATAACACACGAGGGCTTAACATTCCATCAAGCAATAATAAATGCTGGACAGCACAAACAGTCAATAGAATCAAACCAGTGATGCAAGCACTTCCTTCATGCATTGTATGAGAACTATGGAAAAGAAGAAATAGTCATAAACATGGAGAACCAATCACAACTGGCAGAGTTATCTACCAAATCTCCACAGCACTGCAAGCTCTAGTCAAGACCAGAAAGTCAGGAATCAATGCCCCACACAAATGGCAAGACCTCTTACATATGCTGGAAAATTACACACCAAGGCTAAGCTTCAAAACAATTCACTGGGAACCCCCCCTGCCAGGATGGATAAAGATCAACACTGATGGAGCATCAAAAGGAAACCCAGGAAGAAGCTCAATATGATTCTGTGTGAGAAATGAAACAAGAGATCTAATATATGCACTTGACACAGAAAGCATAGAGGGAACAAACACAGTAGCAGAAACAACAGCCATCACTGAAGCACTGAGATTTTGTAGCACACAAGGCTTCTCCCATATATGGTTACAAACAGATTCCATGCTCCTAAACAACATCATCAATGGCATCTGGAAACCACCCTGGTGCATAGCAGAGCAAATAGAAGAGATTCTCCAACTCAAAAAATCCCTCACAATAACAGTATCACACACCTATAGGGAAGGAAACAAGTTGGCAGATCATCTGGCAAACTATGCACTAGACATTGGAAGAATTGAATGTCATCACCCCAGTCAACTTGACTCACTTGGTAGAAATATCCTCAATGCAGATAAATCACAATGCCCCTACATAAGAGTGAAGCTGGCAAAATGACAAGCAGCACACTGGAACAGTTTAAAACAGAACAAGACCTCATCAAAGAACACAAGAACAAACAAGAAGGAAGGAATGTCAGGTATAACAGCAAAATAATGATCACAATAATCTCTAACACTTGGTTTTTTCATATGCAGGGCACAAGACCTCTCAGAGATGCAGGCCATGGATTACAAGAAAGCAAGGAAGATGCCCCCCCTCCCCCCCCTACAGAGCACA
>MCJB01048534.1:50392-61476 GCA_002018475.1 Nicotiana obtusifolia
TTTTTTTTTTTTTTTTTTTTTTTTTTTTTTTTTTTTTTTGCAAAAGGATCACTAAGCAGATTGTTTAGTGACTATATATAAAAAATCAAACCAAATTTAAGTCATACAACTTGAGGAAGTATAAACTTTGCACAAAATATACTTAGTACCAACTTAGTGATAACAAGTCCTAAGTTGGTTCTAAAGACAAGAATAAATACATGTAAACTAGTGTTAATTAAGTACATAAAAATATAAGCTAACTTTGATTCAGTCAAGTGGAATGCAAAAGAATCCTCGCAGCAACATCCCAAGGCCATGATTGGATGTCATCTTAAAAAACATATAACGCTTTCACTAGGTGCTATAGAATTCAAACCATAAAAAGAAGAAGCCTTAAAAGCAACATAAGGCAGTACAATATGTCTTTTGCCCAACAATCAAAATAGAACGTATCAACCAAGAAAGAACTATCTAAGGTGTGCATAAGCCTGCATCCATAAAGTATGAGTAAACGCCCTTACCATCATTTGACTCTCCTCTAATAGATTTAACACTATTCAATATTAATACCAAACATTAGAAAGGATTCAATAGACGGTCATAACCAAGGAACCCTAACCTAAACAAATGGAAATAACTATGCCTCAAATGAGTGAGAATGTAGGATAACATGAAACATAAGTAATGTAAGACATACAAGCAAGATATGCACATATATCTAGGGAACCAAAGCAGGTATGTCCCTTTCTTCCTCACCTTTGAAGTCTTCTTTAAAGTGTAAGCTTCAACTCGGATCCCTTCTTTTGAGTTTAGTAATACGGATATTAGGGATTTGAGATTTATCAACATCAAGGATTTTTTAAGCTGGAATAGAAGTGCATGGAAGTCTTCAAAGGATATGTCACCTGCAAAATTAAAAATAAGGTTAGTAAAAATTACAGCCAGTGCAATGCCCTCCCTCAACACATAGGCAACTTACACTTGGCATAGCCCCCTCAACTGCCTAACCCTATTCTCCTCCAAAACTATAATCCAAGGTGTCTCCCAAACCCCATCCAAAACCTTATCATTGTCAAGGAATCCATCTCTATAATAACTGACAGTAGGTCATAGATACACAAAAATTCTAACTTCTCCTTTATTGCTATAGCTTCTGCGTACATATTTCCATCATCCCTTAGCCTTCTTTCCTTTGTAGACACAATGTCTCCCTCCATATTTTTAATACAAAAGGCATAATGTCTAGGGCTTGGATTGCCCCTTGCAACCCTATCTATATTACACTTGTACCAACTTACCGGCGGACAAAACCAATGCACCAACTTACTCCCAAGTAATAGCTTATACCCTTCAAAGTATTGTACTATTTGAGGCCATGGAAAAGGTATGTTAGGAATCCAATGGTACCTCACTCTAGCCAAGTAGTGGAGGTTGTTATTCATTTCATGAACAACTCTCCAGAAAGTCATTGTACCTCCATTCATACATGTGTTCCTCCGCTTCCATAGTTGCCAAAGAATCATGGCAAGGGCAGCTTGGATCAAAGACTTCAAATTACTCACACACTCAAGGCTCCACCACTTCAATATGGACTGGTGAAGTTGTAAAGAGGGCCTTGCACACCCACTGCATCACCAAAATGCTTCCATATTCTAGTAGCAAATGAGCTATGAAGAAATACATGAGAAAACTTTTCTTGTTGTGGATTCGGGCAGCACCAATATTTGGAAAAATCATATACCCCATCCTCTCAATCACATCATTAAGTGGAAGTTAAAACTTCCAAAAGCTCCTAATAAATACGGACAACTTGAAAGGAACACCCTTTACCCACTTAATCTTGAAAGGTTTTGATATTGGAGCTTTATGCCTTAGAAACTCCCATGCACCACTCACCATGAACTTCACAAAATTATTTAGCATCCACCAAGGTTTATCCCACTGTCCCATCCTCAATTACAATCATTTCCTGCTCAACATGATCCACTATATCCGCTAGGAACAAGTTTTGTAAGTCTTGCATCTTCTATGAGGTCCTCCACGTCTTGGATGTCTTCATTGATATTAAAATCCTCTAGAACAACATGATACAAATCCCCCAATCTCGTCCAGCTATCATGCCAAATGCTAGAGATAATTTTTTTGGTCCCACCAAATTTCATGCTCAATTGCATCCCTTGACTCCAATATTTTTCCACACATGTGATCCTCCCACCACTACACTAAGGTTGGATTTTGTTTCTAGTAATACTTATTCCACATATAATCTACCCACAATAATTTGCAAATCTGAAATCTCTACTATAAATTATCAAACAATGCCTTAGACACATCATAGAGCGACCGAAACCCTAGTCCACCTTCTTCAGTTGGTAGACATTGGTTAAACCAAGAGGACCAGCGCCTACTCATCCTATCCTCCTTATTACTCCAAAAGAATCTAGAAAATATCTTATGGAGATCTTCAAGAACACATTTGGGAGGATCAACTATTGATAGAAGATGGATTGGTATGCTTTGCAAAACATCCTTATTAAGTACTACCTCCCCGCCCCCCAAAAGAAAGTAACTCACCTTTTCAAGATTGCAGTTTTTCCTTCACCTTTTTAATCAACTCAATGTCGTACATCTTTTTAATCAAGTAAGTGAAAGGAAATTACATCTTGAAAAAACCTGTGAAGTGTGATTTGTTGAACCTCATTGTGCAAGACTACCGCTACTATTTCATGCATGTAAAAAGAGCTTTTACCTCTTTTTTTATTTTTTGCCCAGATACCTTTCCATACTCTTTCAATGTAGACATGATCATCTCCAAAGATTCCTATTAGGCAGAAGCAAAAATAATAGTGTCATCCATATAGGCAAGATGATTCAAGTTGGAGCTACTACGCTTAGGCATGCCAAACCCTTTGAAATCCTTATTTTCAAAAAACTTGTTCAACGCCCTAGATAATACTTTTGCAAAAAAGATGAACAAGGCAGAAGATAGGGGATATCCTTACTTCACTGTCACATCCCAAATCACACCAAAGATCGTAATGACGCCTAACATGTCAACACCCAATAGTAATAACAAAAGTCAATTATCAAGTTATTAACAGAGAAATGATAAATATAGAAGCGGTAACAACTTCAACCTTCCAACACAGCTTTTTCTTTCAAGTCAACCGCCAAACGCCTAAAATCTAGTCAAATACAACTCAATAACGTTAAATAATGCTACAGAAATTAACTCAAAACAATAAAGCTTCAATTTTTACTCGATTCTCTAAAAGTCAACTGTTCAAAACCTGAGCAAAAGGGTAGATCCTGAGTACCCATAATCCTATGAGTCCAAATATATGAATAGATTCCAAAATCGAGTCCAAACCAGCCCTTAAATTCCTAAAATACACCCTCTTAAGTTGTAGACAAAAATCCCAAAAAAATTCAAAATTCCATGATTAAAGTTTATAAATCCATGGGGATTCAAGATATGTAGTCAAATCTAAGTGAAAATTTACTTACCTACAAAGTAGTGATGAAAATCTTCTCAAAAATCACCTCTTACTGAGCTCCAGAACTCAAAATAATAAAAAATAAGCTAACCCTCGAATTGTATGAAGTTTGCCAATGATCCCGCATCTGCAGTCCAAATGGTCGCATCTGCGACACCACTACCGGAGTCCAAGGCTCGCATCTGCAAGCTTCCACTGAACCAGTCGACCTTTGTAGCCCACTGTTGCATCCGCGACTCTGCAAGCGCGTCCAACCTTCGCAGGTGCGCTATCTCCAAGTGCTGCCAATCCTCGCAGGCGCACGCACAATCATCACAGGTGCACCCTCGCACCTGCGATCCCCCTCTTCGCAGAAGCGATCCTTCAAAGACCAACCAGTCTTGCAGGTGCGCTCCACCCACCGTATATGCGACCTCCCTACATGTGCCCCCTCTTCCGTAGACGGGAAAATTTCCCAGACTATCTCAACACTGAAGATGTAACAGACCAGTCGCACCAATGACATTGCACCTGCAGCCAAACTTCCACATGAGTGATGCATCAGAATCAGAACTGCCAAATGACACCAAAAAGCTCTGAAATCTTTCAGAGACACACCCGAGCCCCGGGACCTCGTCAAATCATACCAACAAATCCTAATACCTTATTCAAACTTATCCAAAAGCTGAAAATACCACTATTAGCATCAATACCAAGAATCGATGATCGATATCCCTTTCTTAACTTCCAAACTTTCTAACTTCAACAAACATGTCTGAATCATGCCTAAACATTCTAGATGTCAACCAAATTTTGCACACAAGTTCTATTCAACAAAACAAACCTATTCCATGTCCCAAAACACCAATTGAAACTCGATAACACCAAAGTAAACTCTCGGACAAACCTATAAACTCTCCAAACTTTCAAATTGCCAACTTTCGACAAATAGTGCCAAAACCTTCTAGGTACCTCAATCCAAATCCGAACATATTCCTAAGTCCAAAATCACAAAAAGAACCTATTGTAATGATCAAATCACCAATCTGAGACCATCTACTAAAAAGTCAAACCTTAGTCAACTCTAGCAACTTAAGCTTCCAAAATGAGACTAAGTATCCCAAATCCATCTCCATTCTTCCTGAAGCCAAACTAATCATCCCTGCAAGTCATAAAACAACAAAAAAAATATTACGAGAAGCATCAAATAGGCAAACAGAGCTCAGATACATAAAATGACCTGTCGGGTCACTACATTCTTGAATCATACCTAGAATGCCAAAAAGATTAGGATATCTGCTCTACTATCATTCTCGGTTTTCCTAGTAGCTTCCCCAACCGGTTGGTCTCTCCACTGAAACTTTACTGATGCAATATCTTAAGACCTCAACTTTTGAACCTGCCTATCCAAAACGACCATCGGCATTTTTTTTCATAAGTCACATTCTCATCCAATTGCACTAAACTGTAATTCAACACATGTGACTGATCTTCATGATACATCTGAAGCATGAAAACATGAAATACCGGATAAACAAGCTGGGTGGCAAAGCAAGTCTATAAGCCACCTCACCAACTTTCTTCAAAATGTCAAATGTTGCCATGTATCCAGGGATCAACTTGCCGTTCTTCCCAAATCTCATCGCGCCATTCATAGGCGAAACTCGAAGAAGAACCTTCTCACCCTCCATAAAAGCCACATCACAAACTTTCCTATCAGCATAACTCTTCTGTCTGGACTGCACTATACGAAGCTGCTCAACTCCACCTTCTCCAAAGGATCCCAAACCAAATTTTGTGCCCAATAAGTTAGCTTAGCGGGCTCAAATGAATCAACCGTGGAACGACACCTCCTCCATATAATGCCTCATACGGAGCCATCTGGATACTAGACTGGTAGCTGTTATACTAGGCAAATATAGCTAATGATAGAAACTGATCCCACTAGCCTCCAAAATCAATAACACATGCTCTCAACATATCCTCGAGGATCTAAATGGTCTGCTCAGATGGCCTATCTGTTTGTGGGTGGAATGTAGTACTCAGCTCCACCTGCATGCCCAACTCACACTGAATAGCTCTTCAAAAGTGCGAATGCGTGCTTGATCCGAGATGATAGAAACAGGCATACCATGCAAATGGACAATCTCTCTGATATAGATCTGAGCCAGCTTCTCTAAAGTGTAAGAAGTCTTAACTGGAATGAAATGCATAGATTTGGTCAATCTGTCCATAATGACCCAAATAGTGTCACATCTCCTCTTCCGTGGCGATCTTACCACAAAGTCCATGGTAATGCGCTCTCATTTCCGCTCCATCACAAATCATGTTGCTTCAAGTCACGATACGTCTTTGTAGCACCTGGGTGAACAGAATACCTTGTACTATGAGCCTCCTACAGAATCAACTCTCTCACCATCCACATTAGGAACACAAATCTGACCCTGAAGTTGCAATACACCATCATCACCAATAGTCTCCTCCTTAGCACCACTTCGCAACACTGTGTCCTTAAAGACAAGTTAATGGGGATCATCATACTGGCGAGCCTTAATTCGGTGAAATAAGGACGACTATGTAACAACAAAAGCAAGAACTATGCTCGGCTCAGAAATATCCAATCTCATGAATTTATTGGTCAAAACCTGAATGTCCACAACCAAAGGCCTCTCCACAGTTGAAAGAAATGTCAAACTCCCCATACTCGCCTTCCTACTCAAGGCATCCGCAACCATATTAGCCTCGCCCGGGTGATACAAGATAGTGATATCATAATCCTTCAACAACTCCAGCCACCTCCGCTATCTCAAATTCAAATCCTTTTGCTTGAAAAAATGCTAAAGATTCTGGTTATCATTGTAAACCTCACTAGACACACCATATAAGTAATGCCTCCAAATCTTGAGTATGTGTAGAATCGCCGCCAACTCTAAATAATGCATTGGATAATTATTCTCATGGAGCTTCAACTGGCATGACGCATAAGAAATCACCCTATCGTACTACATCAACATACACCCAAGGCCAACACACGAAGCATCGCAAGGACAGTATACATCCCTGATCCTGGGGGCAATACCAAAAGTGGAGCTGTAGTTAAAGAAATCTTGAGCTTCTGAAAGCTCTCTTCATACTCGCCATATCATCTGAACGGAGTACCCTTCTGAGTGAACTTGGTCAATGGAGCTGTAATAGATGAGAATCCATCCGCATAGCGACAATACTAACTAGCCAAGCCTAAGTAACTCCTGATCTCTGTAGTGATAGAAGGTCTGGGCCAACTCTGAACTGCATCAATCTTCTTTGGATCCATCTTGATTCCATTACTAGACACCATGTGGTTCAAGAATACCGTTGAGTCCAACCAAAACTCACACTTCGAGAACTTAGCATACAACTCTTTTCCTCAAAATCTAGAGCACAATCCTCATATGATGCTTGTGCTCCTCTCTGCTACGAGAATACACCAAGATATCCTCAATAAATACAATGAAAAATGAATCCAAATAAAGTTGGAACATATTGTTTATCGAATGCATGAAAGCTACTGGGCATTAGTCAAATCCAAAGACATTACCAAGAACTCATAATGCACATTACGAGTGCTGAAAGCCGTCTTAAAAATGTCTGAAGCTCTAATCTTCAACTGGTGTTAACTTTATTGATATATCTTATGTCTGAAAGCCGTCTTAGAAATGTCTGAAGCTCTCTTCCAGATGCGCTCTCATATGCTAGTAGAATCTAGCTAATTAAGAGTGTCCTTTTCTCAATTCAAACCTTCTGGTCCTAGATATTTGTGCTTCACAAAAAGATTACCAGGTTGATCATACCTACATGTAGAATACTCCGATGGATTGGTGGCAAGATGGAATCTAATAAGACATTATTAGCTTGGGATATCTTATGTCAACCAGAGTCTGTTGATGGTGTTAACTTTATTGATATAGAGATATGCAATAGAATTGCTATGCTCAAACAATTTTGAAACTTATGCAACATGAATGATGAGCTTTGGGTCCTTTGAGTACATGCTTACTATTAGATAGGTGATCCCATCTGGAAAATAACTTGCAAGCCAGCATCCTCGTGTTTCCTAAAGATTGTCAAGGCTGGAAAGTACCTTGACCAATGTAAGCTCACAATGAATTAATTTCTCTTTATGGAGCACTTCTCTATCAAGAAAAATATATAAGATGCTCAAAGGTGATTTTGAAAAGGTTCCTCGGAGAAGATTAATATGTAATAATTTTGGTGCTCCAAAATGGATATTTATTCTAAGGCTAGCTGTGCATGGGAGGTTGCATACAAGGGATAGGCTGGCCTAATGGGGCATAGTCTCGAACCAAATTTGCCCCTTGTGTCATCAACATGTTAAAGTATTTTCCACTTGTATTTCAAGTGTGTTAGTGCTATTGAGATATGTGAAAAGATGTGGGTTGGCAGGGCATACAAAGGCAATCACTAAGTTGGATGAAGAGCTCACCTCGGCTATAACTTTTTTTAATGGTAATAACTGTAATGCTGAATTATACAGGATGGTGCTAATAGGGAGCATCTACTATGTATGGATGGAGAGAGATATTTACGGGGAAGGAATACAGTTCTAGTGTTATTACTAGGGTGATTATTCAAGATGTCTTCTACAGAGCAAGTAGGAAACCTCACTTAGCCAAGATGCTGTTGAACTACATTTTTTATCCATGTATAGTTAGGGATGGTGATACGGTGTTGCTGAGAGACGATGATACGAAACTGGGGATTTCTGTCCAATTCCTATTTGTTTGATATTCTTTTCTTTATTCTTTGAGCTTTAGATATTCACAAATAATAATAAAATTCTTTATTTACAAAAAATAAAAATAAAAATAAATTTATGATGCCTATTAGTGCGAAAACAAGTACTTGGATATTGCTTCAGTTTTCACTCATCAGAAATTTTAGGTTGTATCTCCTGCCTGCTACTCTCATCTTCGATATTTTGTACTATTTTTTATAAGTATTTGTATGAACACATATGTCCTCATGCTCATGATTATATTCCATCTTTTTGTCCCATTCAATAACATCAAAATGTACTTATCATGTATATTTTTCCTTATTAGTTCAATTTGGTCCCTTGTAATTCATAATAAAAAAATTGGTTAGACAGTCGATGCAAGATTTATTAATAAAATATCTTTATAGTTTAATTTTCTTTTACGATTCTTTGTTGCAATTTCAACGTTTATGATCCATTTCAAAGATGATTTACCTATATTCAAGAGAAGAGTTCATTTTCATGTATGTATATTTTTTATGAGAATGATATTGGGGTATATGGTTTTCGTTTGATTATTGATGAATATTTATGATTTACTGTAAATTCTTAAGTTCTTTTGTTTAGTGCGTTGAGTAAATCGTTTTTTAAATTTTTTTCCTTTTTGTAAGTGGGCTTGTGAATATTTTTCCCCTCTTTTTGTGATCAATGAGTTAGATAAATTGGTTCTCTTTCTAATATTATAGCAATAATTATATATGTAGGGGCGCTGGGCTATTCTTTAAAGCCAAAATCTATCTTGGTTTTCCTCTTTTTGCTATCTTTATAATCATGAGTTATTTGTGAGTTATTTTTTTAATAATTTATCAAGGTTAAAGTTATAAACACTTCATTTTGTACTTAGTTCAATCTTTTTGCTCTCTCCCCCAACCCAATATATTCATTCTATTTGTTTCTTTCTTTCTGTAATTTTCCTTTTGACATGATTTAGTGATTGGATGATATCAAGTCATTATATAGGATATATTTTCTAATACCATAATTAGTAGTTATAGCTGATGTAATAATTTAATTATTGTGTCAATGTATAATATATATTATTTAATTAAATAAACATTGTAACTATCTCGATATTAATTTTTATTATACAGAATTCATTCTCACTCTATACACTTTCTATTGATAGAATAGAGTATAAGTGCAATACACATATACTAAAATTATAATAGTGACAAAAGATTTTGATAAAGCAGTCGGATCTACTGATAAGGAAGAATCAACTTTATAAAAGACAGGAAGCACCAGCAATTGAAACAACGGATGATAGTCCTTTCAGCAAAATAACCAGAAAGCTTCAGATAAAGAAAGGGACAGTGTCTAAATTAGAAATATTGGCTTCATATATGGAGGAAGTAAAGAGAGATTTAATTAAAAATTTGGACATAGATCTACCAGATGATATCTCCATGACATCAACAGGTTATACCATGGAAGAAGAAACTATCACAGCGGGAGAATCTCAGGATATGGAAGCCACCGAAAAAAATGAAAAATATTTACAACAATTTGACCAATTCAAAGATATTGTAGAAGAATATTCCAACAACAAAAATAAAAGAAAAGAAAAAGTTTAAAGACAAAAGACTCCATCTCTCAGAATTATTGAAGTAATAGAGACAAAAGACTTTGATAAAGCAGTCGGACCTACTGATAAGGAAGAATCAACTTTATAAAAGTTGTTTGATTACTTCTTTTTTATTTTGTCGGCCATGATGTAATTATTTTGTCGGTCATTTTGCTATTATGTTTTTGTCCATTTAGAGATAGATCCATTATATAAGGATCTCAATTTTTAAGATGAAGGTAGGCCTTGGCCAACACTTCCATTTTTAAGTTTTATTGCTTCTCTTTCTTCTTAGCATTCCTTTGTAAAGAACACCCTTTTTTATAAATTTTATTTGGTTTAAAAAATCAGAAATGGTCACTTGGCCACAATCCGGCAGTCTCAGGTATTTAATTTATTTTGGTTTGTATAATTTAGCTATTCATTTAGCCTAAATGATAGGCTAAATAGTGTTGCATTGAAATTGTGCATACTAATCTACTTTTAAATCATGTTTTGCTACTAGTTATACACTGTATCACAGGACGGTTCTAAGGTTGAGATTGTAGAGCCCAGACAGTTTAATAGTCCAGGCAGTAAACCCTGGTTATGACTACATAACCAGTGGTCCTTAGACTAATATTAGCCATATGGGCGTTGAGAGAGTCATGAGAAGGACCATGGTTTAGGGTTTGCTTGAAAGGATTGTGGCTTGACAGGGCTGGTGTCGTCGTAAAATCTTTCCTGTAGCTCCGTTGTAGCGATCCTGCGTGTAAATGGTATCAGAGCCATGGTTAAGAGTAGAAATAGTGTGACGACCCGGTAAATCGTCTCAGGGGTTACCGCCCCGTCTTCCCCAATATTTGTATCATTATGCCTTGTTATCAATGTTTTAGGTAATTTAATTGAGCAAGTTGCATTCGGAGTGAAATCGGTAAGAAATGAGACACTTAATCTCTTTCAAGGAGGCTTAAGTTGTAAAAGTCAACTGTATGTTAACTTATGAGTTAGAAGCCTCGGATGTGAATTCCGATGATTTGGTTAGTTTCGGGAGAGGATTTATGACTTAGGAGAGTGATCGGAATTAGTTTTGGAGGTTCCGTGTAGAATTAGGCTTGAATTGGTGAAGTTAGAATTTTGGCGATTTCCGGTTGACAGGCGAGATTTTGATCCGAGGGTCGGAATGGAATTCCGAAAGTTGCTATAGCTTCGATATGTGATTTATGACTTGTGTGCAAAATTTCAGGTCATTCGGACGTGGTTTGGT
>MCJB01048535.1:1685-13310 GCA_002018475.1 Nicotiana obtusifolia
TTCCCCCCCCCCCCCCCTATCGTTATTCATTTATTCTAACATTAATCCCTACTCGAACTATTACGGGATGGAGAATATGCATTGATTATAGAAAGCTCAACAAAGCGACTGGCAAAGACCACTTCCCACTTCCATTCATTGACCAAATGCTCGACAGGTTAGCCGGGCATGAATACTACTGCTTCCTTGATGGCTACTCGGGATACAACCAAATTGTCTTATGCCCAGAGGATCAAGAGAAGACCACTTTTACTTGCCCTTATGGCACTTTCGCCTTCAAGCAAATGTCGTTTGGACTATGCAATGCATCAGCAACTTTCCAAATATGTATGATGGTTATTTTCACCGACATGATGGAAAAATTTATGGAAGTATTTATGGATGATTTTTCAGTTTTTGGGTCTTCTTATGATGACTGCTTGAAGAATTTAAGCAAGGTGCTAGCCCGCTGCGAAGAAACAAATCTGGTGCTAAATTGGGAAAAGTGCCATTTTATGGTACAGAAAGGCATTATTTTGGGTCACAAAATATCCAGGACCGGCATCGAAGTGGATAAAGCTAAAGTGGAGGCGGTTGAAAAATTACCTCCACCGATTTCAGTGAAGGATGTCTGGAGTTTCTTGGGACACGCAGGTTTCTATAGGCGCTTTATTAAAGATTTCTCTAAAACTGCCACTCCTTTGTGCAGGTTGCTCGAAAAGGATGTATCTTTCAACTTTAATGATTCTTGCCTCAAGGCCTTTGAAGAGCTTAAGAAGAAATTGGTGAATGCTCCTATTATAGTGGCACCGGATTGGTCCTTATCATTCGAACTCATGTGTGATGCAAGTGACCTGGCTATTGGGGCAGTGCTGGGCTAGAGGAAGGACAAGGTGTTCTACTCCATCTACTATGCAAGTAAAACTCTTGACGATGCACAAAAAAACTACACCACCACAGAAAAAGAGCTGTTAGCAGTAGTATGGGCCTTCGAGAATTCCGAGCTTACTTGGTGGGAACAAAAGTCATGGTCCACACCGATCATACAGCGATCAGGTACCTATTTATGAAAAAAGAGTCTAAAGCTAGATTAATGCGCTGGGTTTTATTGTTGCAGGAATTTGATGTGGAAATACGAGATCGGAAGGGGACAGAAAATCAAGTAGCTGACCATTTATCCCGCTTGGAAAATCATGATCACGTAGAGGAAGATGGCCAGATTAAAGAAGTATTCCCTGATGAGCACCTTTTTGCTATCACTCATGATTCTTTCCCATGGTACGCTGATTATGTGAATTATTTGGTGAGCAGCGTACTTCCTCTTGAAATCAAAACTGAAGCTAGAAAGAGGTTCTTGCATGACGTGAAGTTCTACTACTGGGATGAGCCTTATTTATTCAAGCAGTGTGCTGATCAGTTGATGAGGAGATGTATTCCTGAAGAAGAAGTGGAGTTAGTACTGCATAATTGTCACGCGTCACCTTATGGAGGCCATCATGGAGGAGACAGAACAGCGGCAAAGGTACTACAGTCCGGTCTCTTTTGGCCAACTTTGTTCAAAGACACTCATGCATTTGTTAAAAAGTGTGACCAATGCCAGAGGACGGGCACAATCACACGAAAGCAGGAGATGCCTCTAAATAACATTGTAGAAGTTGAGCTTTTTGATGTTTGGGGGATAGACTTTATGGGACCGTTTCCACCTTCCAGAGGGAACAAATATATTCTGCTGGCCGTTGATTATGTGTCGAAATGGGTGGCGGCAATTGCTTTGCCTACAAATGATGCAATAGTAGTAGCTGTGTTCGTGAAAAGGAATATATTCTCCAGATTTGGGACTCCACGGGCTTTAATCAGCAATGAAGGAACTCATTTTTGCAATCGGCTATTGAATAACCTTCTAGCCAAATATGGGGTTCGCCACAAAGTTGCTACAGCCTATCACCAACAGACAAGCGGCCAAGCTGAGGTGTCAAATAGGGAGATCAAGCAAATCCTAGAAAAGACGGTGAGCGTAAACAGGAAAGATTTGGGCTTCAAAGCTGGATGATGCTCTTTGGGCATATAGGACAACATACAAAACACCAATTGGAACGTCCCCCTATAAATTGGTTTATGGAAAAGCATACCACTTGCCGGTTGAACTGGAGCACAAAGCATACTGGGCAATTAAAAAGCTGAACATGGACTTTGAGGCAGCGGGCGAGAAAAGGCTTATGCAGTTGAATGAATTGGATGAGTTCAGGCTGCACTCTTATGAGAATGCCAAGTTATATAAAGAGAAGACAAAAAGTTGGCATGACAAGCATATCAAGCCACGCCACTTTGAACCAGGCCAACAAGTATTATTATTCAACTCAAGATTACGGTTATTTACTGGGAAGCTTAAATCAAGATGGTCAGGTCCGTTTGAAGTGGTGAGGGTCACTCCGTATGGTGCGATCGAGCTGCGTGCTTTGAATAGTGAGCGGAAATTTTTGGTGAATGGTTAGAGAATTAAGCATTACTGGGGAGGCTTGATTAACCGGGAGAAAACCAAGGTTGTGCTCACCAATGAATAAGCAGGAATCTCAGTCATGCCGCGACATTAAATCAGGCGCTTGTTGGGAGGCAACCCAATTTTTATCGCTTTCGTAGTTTAACTTCTTGATTTATTCTCTTAGACTAGATAGGGTAATACAATTGATGTATAGGTGTAGAATTATTAGATGTAATGGTATAGGACATGTAATTTGTATTAGGGTCGAGGAATTGAAAAAAAAAAATATTTCAGCAAACAGCGCCCAGGCCAGCGCCCGGCGCTGCCTGGGCGCTGCAGGCAGTGAAGTCCAAGACCCCCAGCGCTGTGCAGGGCGTGAGGCGCCAGCCTAGGGGGTCAGGTAAGTTTTAATTTATTTTTTTTTAGTTATTTTGTATTTTAAAAATAACCCATACCCACTTAACCCGACCCACATACCCATATACACTAATATTAACACCCACATTCCCAAACCCACCCGACTTCTAACACACATCACAACAAAATAGCAAACTTCCATCCTCTGCCGCGCCTTCTTCTTCTATTTCTTCACTAAAAGTTTCAAATTTTGTTTGCTTCATTCATTGTCTCCATCTCCAGGTATGCTTTTCTTCTTCTTCTTATTCTTCTCTTCTCTTTTCTTCATGTATATTATCATTAGTATGTGTATCCACGTTCCCAACCCCAAAAATCCCCCTATCTTCTTCTTCTCCTGACACTTTCATGGTATTGTGTTGTTTGTGCGAAAAAGTGTATGTTTGTTGTGTGTCGGAGTAGTAAACTAGAATTCCCTCTACTTCGTTGAAAATCGGGAGGGTCATTACGCTCCACCATTGTTGAAATTGAAGAACACATTACATGCCCACATTCTGTTTGTATAAATGCCTGAATGAGAATTTTTGTGCACCGGTGAAGTCTGAGTAGCCGAAGACACTTGTGTATGTGTTTGGGCTAAGTGTGGGGTGTCTCGGGAGACTTTTACAATTAGGGGGTTAGGACTTGGATGATGCACATGTTATTACGCCATTACTTATGTATATGTATGTTGTACAATTGTGTAATTTAGCTTCATGTAGTATAATCTAGCATTAGTATAGAAGGTGCCGAGCTTTTACCTTTAGTTGTCCTTATTGCCTATTCACGTTGCTATGATCCATAATTATAATGTCACATGGGGAAGTCTTGAGTACCCATAGTTTTGTATTGCAACACTTGTACTTTTGCTTCGATTTTAAGTGTGGGGTCAATTAATGACGTGCATGCTTACGGTATATGTATTGCACTTTGCTCACTTTCATAATTGCTCGTGCAGGACACCATGGCCCGTGATAACATTACTAAAGGGAAAGGCATTTGGAAATCCTCCGGTACTTCGTCGGTTCCAAAAAAGCAAAAACAGGGGAGAGCTCCTCGAGGCAATTCAAAGGAAAGCGGGTGGATGAGGCGTCTCAACGAGTCCCATCAAGGCCTCGGCCTCACTTGGAGTTGGTCAATGATGCTGCTACTGTATGGTATCGGAAATTTGTGCCAACGGGGCGCTATATTTCAGAGATGGGCATAACACCACCGCTTTAGAAAGGTGATTCCCAGATGTACTCGCCATACTGCGCATTTCACGGATGGAAAAATTTTTGGACTGCCCGGGGCCTGCAAATCTGAGTCTGGTCCGTGAACTTTATGCCAACTGGAACCATCATAGCTCGACCTCCCATGTTCGAGGGACAGATGTGCCAATGGGTAGAGAAGCGTTGTGCGACTATTTAGGGGTTGAGAATGCCGACCCACGGACACTTCAGCGCCTCATTCAGAGTCCTCCATATGAGCTGATACGTCACACGTTGTGTGGCGTCGATTCAAATGCAAAATGGCTGAGGAAGCAGGGAAACATCCATCTCTCCATGGTGCGGGCAGATTTCAACAACACTGCCAAGGTATGGCAGAATTTTGTGCAGGCCAGACTGATGCCTACCGAGCACAGCAGTGACTGCACTTGTGCCAGAGTGTGTCTTATCTTCTCACTTATGACCGGCCGACCCATTAACATCGCGGAGATCATGCTCAACGAGATGGCCCGCACCAGATTCGGGCGGCAGATTCGGTGGTTGTTCTTCGAAAATCTTCTACCGCAGTATATGTGGTTTTGGGAGTACTCGAGTACCCTGGGCACGATGAGGTTGTGGAGGCACCGACAGGGCTAATGGACATCAGATTCATGGAAACATCGTCCAAACTCACCCCAGCTGCTCGACTGGAGCGTGAATAGAACTTCAACAGGTATATATATAACGCTCTAAATTTGATCATGAGCATGACCGGCGTTACTGATGAGGAGCGCATGCACTTGAGAGATGATTTATCCAGCGCCTACGAGGAGATGTTAGGTATTGCACCTGGCAGCCCTGTTCGTCCATCAGAGAACGCCAACACGGTTCAGGGCTCGGATACAGAGGGTGATGATGGCGATGGCACGACCGGACCAATGGCAATGGTGCCCTTTGAATTGGATTCCGAGGAAACCGGCACGGATTAACAGGGAGTTTCTTCTCACCCTACTTTGTTTTCCATGGTTGCATGCATCGAGGGCTATGCATTATTTAAGTGTAGGGTGGGCGAACTACCTATGTTGTGTGTTGTTAATGTATATCATGTATGAAGTAGTTTTGATTTGTTTACTTTTATTGTATTTTATTTTGGTTCTTTTAACAGTTATAAACAAAAAAAAAAAAAATTCAGATTTTTCCCGACGATGGATCTTTTTCTTGAGGGATAAAGTTTGATTTAAAACAACAAAAAGATTTTGTTTTTTTTTTTAGGATAGTTAGGTAATATTCCTTGGTTTTTCTTAAGGCACTGGTTCTTTTCCAAGGATGTAGCTCGAATCGGGCAAATTAATTTCTTTGTAGGAATAGTTTAGAAAGAAACTGAGTTATGTTGAGATACTTATTGACATGGTTGATGCTGGCACAATAGGCTATGACACACGCTCTGTTTCCCGCTTAGTTGAAGTGAATTGTTAAGCCCAAGAAAAAAGAAAACTGCCTAATTTGTGACGCCTCTTCTCAGTTGTTGACTTGTATACCATATAGTGTAAGATTGCTTAATTTTCTCAATTATGTATGCTCACTTGACTTGAGATTTGAACAGAACCGTCGTGATTGAGTCATGTGCAATGTGTGAGTAAGGTTTTGTGATTCTCTATGCTATCCTGTATAGTCTAGAACTTGCCCCGTGTGTTAATTGAAGCGAAATTGTAAGTTGGACTAATCTAGGAGATGATATAGGCATTTTCTTGTTTGATTATGGATGTGCTTGTCACATCAAAATAAAATTGTCTGTTGCTAGCCCTTTGAGCCTATAAGCCTTTTTCTTTGGTACCCACATTACAAGCCATTCCCTTGTTTTGTTCTTGAATTAAACCTATTTGAACCATTACCTCCTAAGGCACTTAGTCGCTAAAAGAAGTAAGGGTAGAGACTGGGGATTTTCTTGCTTTTGAGTAGAGCCATGAAAGGACCTGTCGGTGCACTGAAGTTGAAATTAAGAGTCACTAGCTGATGAGTAATTGTATGGAGTGTGAAAAAAAAAGAAAAAAAAACAGAAAAAAAAAAAAAGAAAAACGAAAAAGAAAAAAAAAAGAGAAAGAAGAAAAAAATATTAGAAAAATGATAGTGAAGAAAATACATAGAAAACACCTCCTATTGATTTGTGCTAGTGGAATGATAGAAGTGCCTAATTGAAAAAGGAAGGCTACGTATATGAGACAAGTGAATTGATTGAAAAGAAAAAGTGCTCGAGTTGTGATTGTAGTGTATTAAGTGCTTAGGAGGACTAGTCACTATTACTAAATATATCCTACCCGTCCCTTAGCCTACATTACAACCTTAAAAGTCCTAATTGATCCTAGATTTGACTAACTTAAATTAGTAGAGATCTACACTACGGGTAAGCTTATGGTACTATCACGGGAAGCATATGAGTTCTTTTTGAGAGTGAGGGAATTTTGTTCGAATTGTATGATATCATTAATCTATATTCACTCTTCTGATTGTGGTAAGGGCACATGATTTCATGAACGATTGGTAATGTTGTAAATTTTTCTTGTTGGGTAAGTGTATGTATTGAGATTAATTAATGGTTGCAAGTCGGCTCTTGAGGTTGGGTGGTGACAATTGGGTTGTTGAATTATATTGAAGTATTATGCTTGGGTAGACTTAACGGGAAGAATATGGATTAATTGTGTGTTCATGCTTATTTGCCGGTGTTGATTATGTTCAAAAATATGGTTTGGTTAAAAAGTCGAATGCTCCTTTATGATATAAAGTTGACGTAGTTGGGAAGTTGGTAAATAATCCCATTGCTCGAGGGTGAGCAAGAGTCTAAGTGTGGGGTGTGATGTTTGGTATAACATATATATATTTCTAAGTGAATCACCTCATATTTGGCTTTTGTTTTGTGAAATTGGGATGTTAATTGCTACGATTCATGTTAATTTAAAGTGTTTTTATGTGTAGGAATGAGTCGGGAGCAATTGGGGGCGAAACGAGCAAGAATTAAGCCGAAACGAGTCAAAAACGGATGCGGAAGCATTTGGGCGCCACAGGCAGCGCCTGGCGCCACCTGTGGCGCTGAAGGCAGTAAGTTCAGAGAAGGCACTGGATGCAGCGCCCTGGTGGGTGCCTGGCGCCACCCAGGGCGTCGATGACGAGGACTTCGCCTAATTTGCCTAGGACTCTGCTATTTTCGACCCTACCCCTTCCCAACACCTATATAAACACGTCCAAACCTATGTGGAAGAGAGAGACGTGATTTTGGGGGGCAAAAACACACAAAGCATCAAGCGGAAGCATCGATTCTCAGTTTCTTCATCCTTTCTAGTATTTTTACAATTTATTCAAGACTTTATATTTTGGTTTGATTTTATCATGAGTGGCTAATCACCCCTTGTTCTGGGGTTGTGATTAGCTATGAACATTGTTGTTTGATATTAACGATCCTTGATTATAATTCATGAATATATGGTTGTTTCTTCAATTCTATGTTTAATTGCTTAATTGTTTGGCCAGCAGTTAGGTTCTATCAACTATTTATGCTATGTTTGGGAAAACTATGTTTAGATTAGAGAAGAATTGAAGAGGGCATGTTCTTAACCTTTAAGGGGGGCGGATTCGTGGTTAGGATAGGAATATACTTAATCACCATGCTCAATTGATTATCGTATTTTTATTGTGTTCTTAATAGGTTGATTCCATAGGAATATAGGCGTTAATCTATTGAGAATAGGCGAGTAGTACTTCGGAAGAAGGCTATGAGAATATTTATCGATTAATTAGCAACCATAAGTGAATTATATGAAATGGAAAGTTAATTAGACACAATAAGATTGGTGAATTAATCACAACCCTGGAATGTTTGTCTCTATTGATTAAATAACAATTAATTAGTTCTTTGATAATCTAGTTATAACTTAGAGTTGTAGTTTAGAATAATCAATATATTGAACTTGAGTTGTACTTGATTGAATAGCAATATTAGTGTGTTGGTAAGTAGTTGAATTAAGTCCCTGTGGGTACAATATCTGGACTCAAAATTCTATATTACTTGTCGACCACGTATACTTGCATGTGTGTTAGGGAGCAACAATGAGGAATGGAAGAAAGGAATCCATGTACCAGGATTGGAGGTGGCAACCCAAAGACTGTTCTTTACCCAAGTATGACGTACGTGGATCATTAATCTTTCTTTTTTGCTTGTCAAATTTTCTGAATATTGGTATTTAAATACTTTAGGTTTAAACCAAGGTTGCTGCTTGAGAAACTGAGGAACAAGAGACTCATGTTTGAGGAGATTCGCTGAACAGAAACCAATGGGAATCCATGGTTTGTTTGGTTCAATCAGTGGTTCCTCCTGGCCGAAAAAGCTTAAACAAGACTGCTTCTTTATCTATTTTCAGGATTGAGGTATGTATCTTAGCTTTCCTTTTCTTTTATTTTTTTTACAAAAATCAACGTTAACTTTTCGAAGGATTGATTATCTTATATATACTTCCCTCGAACACAATGATTATGCCCTCATACATGAGTCATACTCCTCTTAGGAAAGATATTAGTAACTCCTTATTTACCTCCTATGTAAGTTATAACCGCGTTTAAGAGCCTGTTTGGCCTAAGCTTTTAAACGGTCAAAAGTGGTGATATAAAAATGGAAATTTGTCAGTTATGTCCCACCATAAGCAAACTTAGTATAAAAATTGGCTCATTCATAAAATTTTAAGCCAAATGCTACCAATATTAACTAAGTAGCCAGTAAATTAAAGGTAAAATTTTTTCTTTTCTTTTTTAAGTAGGTGTTGTTGGAATAGATTGGCTACGTCTAAAGGAGTTTGAATCACAGTTTTCGGATGATTAGGTGAAGTTTTGAGGTGGGTTGAATTGAAAATTGAAAATAAAAGATGAACATGGAAAAAGATGATACGTGTATCATACTGTATATTACTCTCTCCATTCCAATTTATGTGAACTTATTTCTTTTTTGGTCCGTTCCAAAAAGAATGACGCCTTTCTAAATTTGGAAACAATTTAGCTTAAACTTACAATTCTACCCTTAATGAGAAGCTTTTATACCCACACAAATACTCAGGGCCCCTTTGTGACTTGTTTAGGACCACAAATTTCAAAAGTCTTCATTTTTTCGTAAACTCCGTGCCCAGTCAAACAGGTTCAGATAAATTGGAACGGAGGGAGTATTTGTGTATCACATATATATCATATGTGTATCAAATGTGTATCACATGTATATCGATGTATACCTGTGTGTGAGATACATGCGTGATACATGTTTGCTACATGTACGCAGAAGATTTTTTTTAAACTCGATTTAATTACGAATTTTGATACCAAGCCAGTCCAAATCACCTCCAATCTTGATCAAATTTTGTATATTGCATCATCTATATGTTTTCAATAAATTCTAACCATACCCATTGAAAAGAATTATTTTTGCCTAATTTTTTTTTTTTGTAATATTATATATCACTAGTAATGAATTTTTTACTTCAAACTAGTCTAATTCACATTTAAACTTCGTCAAATTTTGTATATTGCCTCATCTATGTATTTTCAACCGACCGCAACAATACTCATTGAAAAAGAATCTTTTTTTGCCTATATTTTTTGAATATTATACCATTGGTAATTATTTTGGCTATATTTGGTAGCATGACAAAAATGGCTAGTTATTGGTAAATAGTGCCTTTTTTGGGTATATTTCAGTAAGATTCTCAATTTTAAAAATATTATATTTTAGAGAATGAAGGTGTTTGACCAAGTTTTGGTAAACAAATATATTTTTGAATCGTAAATTTTTCTTTTTCCTTTTACGCATAAACTAAAAAATAGCTTATCCAAAAAATAAGTGTTTTTGATTTTTTTTAGGATAAAATTCATATTTACCAAACTAATTTAGAGTTTAACTTCTTTTTGCGTTATTCTCACATACAAAACAATTACATGTTGTCATCCACAAACAATAGAATTGAACGGTGGCATTTCTCTGATGACCGGGAAATGAACCTGCTCAAAGCGTCCAATCTCCCCATGAGCCTTTGGACTTGTTTCACGCTTGACAGCTGCTCTAGGATGTCCTCGATTGCCTTGATCTTATCGGGGTTTACCTCAATTCCCTTTTATGATACCAGAAATCCTAGGAACTTGCCGGAGGTGACCCCAAACGCGCACTTCGCGGGGTTAAGCTTCATGTTATGCTTCCTTAGGATATCAAAAGTTTCTTGCAGATGCTTAAGGTGGTCACCTGCATTCAGAGACTTAATGAACAACAACATGCTCCTCTTCAGCATCATCGGAAGTTGCCTCCCGAACATTTCATGGGTACCGCCTGTCGTGGACCAGCGTGGCATCGTTCCTCTCATTGTGGATGTCACTAATTGAGTCCTCGAGATGAGGCTAGTCTCCTTGAATCTCAGGATTGTGTGTGTTGTTAACACCATTATCTGCTATTTCTTATGATTTTTTGCTAAGAAAAAAATATCAAAACATGTTAATAAAAGAGGCAAGGATAAACTTAATTACACGGCTGTCTAGGCCCCACGATTGGCGCCAAACTGTTTACCCGTAAAATGGTACAGTTGAATTTATACGTGGTTTCTAGACAAGTAAATTAATTTGATCCTGAAATAATAAAATAATTTAAAAAATATGCAATACTTAGCCTTGAAATGAAGATAAAATCATGAAAAATAGTAATTTCAGTGGCAGAGCTTCCGGGCACAAATGTGATGAAACCAAGAAGCAAGAAAGTAAAATTGTGTAAAGTTTTTAATCGATTATAGTGTAAATTTGCCAAAAAAGTCGTGTCTATTTATAACTACGCCTAGAAAACAAGGTCATAGGATCATGCCCTTCTTTAATGTCAATTTTGAGGGCCATTGATGAAGATGTAACGGTGAGCATAAATGACAAAATCTCTGTAACGGGACAGCGCACTAAATGTTGTGGAATATTCTCCATTAAATGCTACCGGACGAAGGATATTTTTTGCATCTTTACGAGTGTCATTCTTTCCGGTAACAAACTGGATAATTGCCTTCAGTTCTAACTATCCCACGTGTCACTCTCTTAAGCGGCCACTTAGCATAGCGTATTTTACTGTATATAATGGACTTGTAGGCATGTTATTAGAACCTTTCCAGGATGATTTTTTGAATTCGAACTATCAGTCAGTGTTATCACTTCACTTTGAGACACCATACGGAAAATAAATCAAAAATATTTTGTATATGTGTAAATGACCCATCATCATTCTCAAAGCACCCAGCTTTATTCATATGCATGCAGTGATTTTCGTTAAATAACAAGGCATCTTCTGGTGCTTCCACTATCCAAGCTCCATCTTATCTCCATCCCATGAAATGCTACCAATGCGCTATTACATCAAACTATTAAGCACAACAAAGAAGGGCTATTGGAAGCAAAGCAGCAACAGGGCCACGTCTGAGGAAGAGGTAAAAGTAAAAAAGAAGAGAACGATGAAAGGAAAAAAATTATAGAACGTAGAAACAAAATCTAAGTAATACTAAAAAAAAAAAAAAAAAAAAAAAAAAAAAAAAAAAACCC
>MCJB01048535.1:20311-46917 GCA_002018475.1 Nicotiana obtusifolia
CCCCCCCCCCCCCCAAAAAAAAAAAAAAAACATGTTCCAAGCTATTGTATCTCTACGAGACAATTCGTCGAATACTTTGCTATACTTCTCATTAGCTGAGTCAAAATCTATTGATGTGGTCAACATCCATCAGATTTATGCCCATTAATGTGAGGACATGCGCGTCAGCCGTAGCTGCGCAGGAACCGAAACCCCAGGTTATGGCCGTAACTAGAGGTAGAGGCCGGGCCAGGGGCACAGCTAGAGCCCAGCCTAGAGCATGTGTAGCAGCACCTTCATCTACTTACGCTCATGCTAGAGCGATATCAGTTGAGCCACAGATAACTTTGGATGGTGAGCAGATTCTAGTTAAAGATGAGTCGGTAAGGCCAACTAGGTTCTAGAGAGGTTTATTGCTTCCCCAGTGCTTTAGGATACTTAGGTGAGTATGATTAGTTTCATGGAGAGCATAGCTCAGGTGGGATTACTCCCTATGGCACAAGCTGCTTCTCAAGCTAAGGGTGGAGCTTAGACCCCATCACCCACACTCCAAAGCAGATGGTTCTGGGGTATCAGACATCGGCAGTACTACTAACTGGTGTGGTTCAGCCTATTATTACAGCACAGCCCGAGGTTAGACCCATTATGTCAGTGGATGAGCAGAAGAGGATGAACATGTTTTAGAAGTTACAACCCCCGCACATTGAGGGTACTCCTTCAGAAGATGACCAGGATTTTTTGAATAGTTGTCATGAGATTCTACGCAATTTAGAATATGTGGAGTCCAATGGAGTTGATTTCACTACTTTTCAGCTGAGAGGGTCAGCCAAGAGGTGGTGGCAAAATTACGAGCAGGGTAGGCTAGTAGGGTCACTTCCTCCCTCATGGGTTCAGTTTTCGGATCTCTTCTTGGAGAAGTTCATCCCAACCACCAGAAGAGATGAACTTTGTGGCCAGTTTGAACATTTGGTTTAGGATAGCTGGTGAATCAGTATGAGATAAGGTTCACGGAATTAGCACACTATGCAGCTTTTCTGATTCCTACGGAGAAAGAGTAGGCGTGGAGGTTCATTGAGGGTCTTCACTTTGGTATCAGGATTGGTATGGCATGTGAGGCTAAGATAGATACCACTTTTCATCAGGTATTGGAGATTTCCAGGAGGTTGTTGCATATCCATATGCAGGGTAGAGAGGAGCGTGAGGCCAAAAATCCTCGTAGTACTGGAAGATTCATTGGTACCTCATCTGGGGGAATGGGACATAATGGTAGAGGACCACATGCCAGACCAGTCCAGTCAGTACTTCAGATCTCCTACGAGAACCCAGTTAGTCATGGTTCCCATGGTGCTTGTTCGAGAAAGTTTCAATATAGTGCAACTTCAGCTTATGGTCCTTATAGTATACCTTCAGGACAGATTCTATTCGGTGAATATTCAAATCGTAGAGGCTAGTCACACGTACAGTAGCCTCGCCAGAGGAGAGGATGCTTTGAGTGTGGGGTTTTAGGGCATATCATGATGCATTTTCCAGGTTGTAGTGTGTTATATCACGACAGGACACTCAGGCTATGGTTCCAACTCTAGTTGCTACGCCGTCTGCCCAGCCAGCTAGAGATGGAAGTTAGGCGGGCAGAGGTCGTCCTAGAGGTGTAGGACAAGCCCGTTATTATGCCTTCCCAAGTAGGCTTTAGGCGGTTGCCTACGATGCTGTCATTATATGTATTGTTTCCGTCTATCATAGACATGCTTCGGTATGGTTTTGATTTAGGTTCTACTTATTTGTATGTCACATTACATCACATCGTATTTGAATATGACTCTTAATTCTTTAGGTACTTCTATTTATGTGTCTACACCTATTGGAGATTCTATTATGGTGGATCATGTCTATCGGTCTTGTGTGATACTATTAATGGGTATGATACTGTGGTTGATCTCTTGTTGTTGAACATGGTTGATTATTAGGTGATTTTTGGCATGGATCGGTTGTCCTCATATCACGCTATCTTGGATTATCACGCCAACACCATGAATTTAGCTATTCCTAGGTTGCCAAGACTAGAGTGGAGAGGGTCGCTTAGCCATTCTACATGTAAGGTGATTTCATTTTTGAAGGCTCAACGCATGGTTGACAAGGGATGCCTAACATATTTAACCTTTGTTCAGGATTCTAGTGCAGAGTTTTCTTCCATGGATTCAATACCGCTTGTGAGGGTGTTTTTGGAGGTATTTCCTACGATTTGCCGGCCAGTGCCCCCAGATAGGGATATTGATTCTGGTATTGACTAGCTTCCGATCACTCAGCCTATATCTATTCCATTGTATCATACTACAACTAAGTTGAAGGAATTGAATGAGCAGTTGCAAGAGTTACTTGATAAGGGATTTATTAGACTGAGTGTTTTTACATGTGGCACACCGGTGTTGTTTGTAAAGAAGAAGGATGATTCCATGTAGATGTGTATTGATTACGGGCAGTTGAACTATGTCACTATGAAGAACAAGTATCCCTTGACTCATATTGGTGATCTTTTTTATCAACTTCAGGGTGCTAAAGTGTTTTTTAAGATTGACTTGAGATTGGGTTATCACTAGCTTAAGATTAGGGCTTTAGATGTTCCGAAGACGGCTTTTAGGACTCTATAGTTATTATGAGTTCTTGGTGATGTCATTTAGTTTGACTAATGCTCCAGCGGCATTTATAGATTTGATCAACAAGGTGTTCAAGAGTTATTTGGACTCTTTGTGATTATATCCATTGATTACATCCTGATTTACTCTTGTAATAGAGAGGAGCATGAGCAGCATTTGAAGATTGTGCTTCAGACATTGAAGATGAAGAAGTTGTATAAAATGGCATCAAGGTTGACTTGAAGAAGATTGAAGTTGTTTAGAGTAGGCCTAGACCTACTTCAGCTACGTAGATCAGGATTTTCTTGAGTTTGGCAGCTACTATCATCGCTTTATGAAGGGTTTTCCATCCATTGTAGCCATATTAACTAAGTTGACTTAGAAGGGCATTCCTTTTAGATGGTATGATGAGTATAAAGAGAGCTATCAGAAGCTCAAGACTATTTTGACTACATCCCCGGTGTTAGTGTTGCCCACGGATTCGGGTCCATACACGATGTATTATGATACTTCTCGCATTAGTCTTGGTGCAGTTTTGATGCAGGATGGAAAATTACTGCTTATGCGTCACAGCAGTTGAAGCCTTATGAGAATAATTATCTATTTCATGATTTGGAGTTGGCCGCTATTGTGCATGATCTTAAGATTTGGAGGCATTACTTGTATGGTGTGTCATGTGAGGTTTACACTGGTCATCGAAGTCTTTCAACAATTGTTCAAGTAAAAGGATTTGAATTTGAGACAGTGGAGGTGTTGGAGTTGTTGAAAGATTATGATATCACTATTTTGTACCCTCCGGGTAAGGAAAATGTGGTAGTGGATGCCTTGAGTAGAAAATCAAAGAGTATAGGGAGTTTGGCATTTATTCCAGATGAGGAGGGGCCTTTGGCTATGGTTGTTCTAACCTTCGCCAATAGATTTATGAGATAGGATATTTTTTAGCCTAGTAGAGTACTTGCTTATATTGTTGCCTAGTCATCTTTGTTTGAGCGCATTAAGGCTCTCCAGTATGATGAACCATATTTCCTTGTCCTTAAGGACACAGTGCAACAAGGTGACTCCAAGAAGATAGTTATTTGAGATGATGGTATATTGCGACTCTAGAGGCGGATTAGTGTACCTAATATTGATGGTTTGAGGGAGTTGAGTTCTGAGGCGGCTCACAGTTCGAGGTATTCTAGTCATATAGGAACTACAAAGAAGTATCATGAATTGAAGCAGCATTATTAGCGGGGAAGGATGAAAAGGACACTGTTAGGCATGTTTCACGGTGTTTGAATTGCCAGCAAGTGAAGTATAAACATCATAAACCAAGTGGTTTGACTCAGAGGTTGGTGATATCAGAGTGGAATTGGGAGCATATAACTATTGACTTTGTGGTAGGCTTGCCATGGACTTTGAGGAAGTTTGATGCTATTGTGGTCATTGTTGACAAATTGACTAAGTTTCTGCATTTCATTCTGGTGATGACTTCTTACACTTCAGGGAAATTAGCATAGATCTAAATTGAGATATTGTTCATTTGCATGTGTTCCGGTTTCTATCATTTCAGACGGGGGTACTTAGTTCACTTCTCACTTTTGGAGGGCCGTTCAACGTGAGTTAGTTATGCAAGTAGCGCTTAGCATGGCTTTTCACTTGTAGATGGATGGTCAGTCCGAGTGGACCATTTAAATCCATGGCTTTCCATATGCTTGTTTGGTATTTTATGACTTGCGGGGATGGTTGGTTCGGTTTCGGAAGTGAATAGGGTCACTTAGTTCTATTTTGGAAGCCTTAAGTTGTGGGAGTTGACCAAAGTTTAACTTTTATGTAAATGACCTCGAAATTGAGTTCTGATAGTTCCGATAGGTTTGTATGATTACTTTGGACTTGGGCATGTGTTCAAATTTGGTTTTGGATGTTCCTAGAAGATTTTGGCTCTATTTATCAAAAGTTGAAAATTTGAAGAATTGAAAGTTCATAAGTTTGACCGATAATTGACCTTAGGGTCATCAGATTTCGATTGTTGGTCCGGGATTGAGGATAGGTTTGTGTTATTGTATGGAACTGGTGTGCAAAATTTGGTTGATATCCGAGGTGTTTAGGCATAAATCGGACACTTGACTGGAAGTTGAGAAGCTTTGAACTTAAGAGAGTTTAACATGTGGTTTGCTCTTTGATTCTTAGATGTAATGGTTCTGTATATGATTTGAAGCCTTGGATAGGCCAATTAGTATTTATGGACTTGTTAGGATATTTGAACGAGGTCGCGAGAGGGATCGGGTGAGTTTTGGTCCACCCGGAGCATGTAGGAAATAGTTGATTTTTGATGGTATCTGGTGTACTTCGCGATCGCTCAGCTTGTCTTGAAGGATATAGGCTGGGGGCTATCGCACTTCAAGTTCCCGAAAGGGGTGTCACGTTCACGAAGGCTGGAAGTCAATGGGCATCGCATATGAGGGGGTTTGACCGCGTTCACGAAGGGGAGTCAGGCGAAGTTTCGCGATCCTAGGGTCTGTCCATGTTCGCGAAAGAGGAATTTCGGGCAGTGGCAGGTCGTGCTTTGTGAACACGAGGCAGTGGCCGCGTACGCGAAGGATAGTGCTGGCAGGGGCATTTTAAGTCTAAATTTCGGGATTTTTGCCCAATTTTCACATTTTTGAGTTTTGGAGAACAAGATGAGGAGATTTTAAAGAGGGGTTTTACTACTATTTCGGAGGTAAGTAATTTACTCTTGGATATGATCCTATATCTTGATTTTCCATGGATATCTACACCTAGAACATGAAATTTTAAAGTGAAGGTTGAGGTTTTTATCTACAACTTAAGAGACTAAATTGAAGTTTTGAGCATCAATTGGGACTTGGATTTGAAAACTAAAAACATATTTGGACTCGCAGGGTTACGGATAAACGGAATCTACCCCTAGACTTAGGTTTTGACCATGTGATCCTGGGTTGACTTTTGTTGACTTATTGAGAATTGATTAAATATTGAAGCTTTATTATTTGGAATTAATTCTAATGAGTTTATTTGACCATATTGAGTGTTGTTTGGCTAGATTTGAGCCGTTCGGAGGTGATTTTTAAAGGAAAGGTAATTTTGGAGGGTAGATTTGGCTTTCAAAGGTAATTATCTCGCCTCGGCTTGGCTTGAGGAAAATAACCTTGGCAAGTTGACCTTATTTGATTACTCGCTATGTTTTGGGGTAGTTGTATATATATGGTGGCGAGTGTATATACAAGTTCCATTAGCTATTCAGGTTTGGGTAGATTTTTAGACTATTCTGCGCCTTGGTTTAACATCATATGCTATTTATGATTTTTATATCTCTTGTATGACTACGTGAGATCTCTTTATCGTGATAGAAATCGGGTTTAGGATACTATTGCCTTGTTGACAGAAAACGGCTATTCTTGTCATCATGTTCTACCTGTTTTAGTACGTGAGTTGTCCGTATAGCGCATGAATTTGGATTCGTCCCTCCGGAGTCAGGTGATCACTCACTATACCTTGAGCCTTTCGTGAGCAGGTTTGTTGGACACTTGGGAAGTGTCAGTTGTTAGCAGTGAGTCTTATTCATGCATCGACATTATAGACTCTTATACTTGGCATTTGTAAGAATGCTTTGTGATGCATATCATCTTTATATGCTAATTCGATGTACCAATGTGAGTTTTCATCATTCCTTACCTGAAAGCATGATACCTTTTTTATAATTGTACCTGATCATCTTATACATTATTTCTGCTAGACTCACATGTTGTATTTATTTTTGTTCTGTTTAAGTTATGATAGTAAATATTAGTGAACAATTTCTTCACTGCTTCACCGATGTTAGTCAAGATACTTACTGAGTATATTAGATCGATTGTACTTATACTACACTTTTGCATATTTTGTGCAGATCTAGTTATTGGCACTATCAAAGCGGATGAGTAGATCGTTGCGGTTCTAGGAGACTCGAGGTAGCGCAACATATCCATCCGCAGGCCTCTAAGTCGCCTTCCTTTCATGTTTTGAGACTATTGTTTATTTCAAACAATATTGTATATTTTTCAAACTATTGTATTTCGACACTCCTAGAGCTCATGTACTTGTTGATACCAGTTTCTGGGGGCTGTATTACTTTCGCATATTGATGTTGCTTTTAGACATATTTATGCTATAAATCTCTATCAGACTTAATATATTGATCCATTTCTGTTGTTCATTCGGCTGTTGTATGATTGATTCGCCTAGTAGGTATGTTAGGTGCCATCATGACCATTGATGCGATTTTTTGTCATGACAACAAGCTGAGAAACTGTGGAAGCAAGGCTTCTATACTCTGCTTCAGCTAACCTGTGAGAGATTGTAGGTAGTTTTTCAGATTTCTAGGAAATCTGGGAGGCACCAAACTTATGAAGTACCCTATAACAGACCTTCTGGAGTTGGGACATGAGGTCCAATCAGCATCACAAAATGATCTCTTGAGTTAGAAGACATGAGAATCCCTAGGCAAGGGGAACTTTTAACTTATCTCCCCAATCTTAGAGCAGCTTCCATGTGAGAGTTTTTGGGAGAGTGCATGAATTAGCTAAGACATTGTACAACAAATGCAATGTCAGGCCTAATGGTAGTCAAGTAAAAAAGTCTACCAAGCAGCCTCTGATATGTGCCAGGATGATCTAGAGGCTTGTCAACTATTAAACCAAAATGTTTACAAATTTCAGTATAAGTGATCTTCTGACTGATTTCTATGGGAGCCCCTACAGACTTGGCACCTGCCAATCCAAGGTTAGAAATGAGTTCTAAGGTATACTTCCTCTGATGCAAGAGGATACCCTCCTTGCTCCTAGATAATTCAATCGCATGGAAATACTTGAGTTTACCCAGGTTCTTGATCTTGAAGCTCTTCTGCAGACAAACTTTAGTCTTTGGATCATATCCAAATCATCACCACTGATCAATAAATCATCCACATAAACAAACACCATAACTATCTTCCCATGAGACTGTCTAGTAAACAAAAAATAGTCCAAGTAGCTTTGAACAAAGTCAAAAGAAAGAAGAGCAATGGTGAGCTTGATGTTCCATTTCCTCGAAGCCTGCTTAAGGCCATAGAAAGACTTAAGTAGTCGACAGACTTGTGAATTCCCAGAGTTGTCACCCAAACCCTGTGGCAAAGTCATGTAAACCTCTTCATCCAAATCTCCTTGCAGGAAGGCATTGTAAATATCCATTTGATGCATGTTCCAATGTCTAGCAGCACCTACAGAAATGACTATCCTGACTGTTACCATTTTGACCATAAGGGAGAAAGTTTCTTAATAATACAGGACTTCTTGTTAACTATACCCGTTGGACACTTAGTCTAGCCTTGAATCTTTCTAACTTACCTGAAGATTTATGCTTGATATGGTATACTTATTTACACCTAATAGCCTTCTTCCCATATGACAAAGGTACGGCATCCCAGGTTTGACTATACTCGGATGCCTTAATCTCTGCTTGCATAACTTCTATTTGTCTTGGATCTTTGACATCTTAGGCATAGGTATTGGTCTATATATCAATTGAAAATGTAGATATTCATGAGCCAATACTGCTAAGAGTGGGTAAAGACAAGTCTGGACCGCATTTTGTTATTAGGAACTACAAAGTCCTTCATCCATATGGGTGGTTTAGAGGTTCTGCTTAACTTCCTCAGCCAATTTAGTTGAAACATGCTTATCAGCTGGAACAGGCTCATCAGGTGGAACAGGATCTAGCAGCTGAGTTGAACCACACATAGAATAATCTTCCCTGGCTGGATAAGAAATAGGTAAACCCATATTTGGGCTGCTGGCTGAACTAGGAACAAGCTCTTCAACTTATATAGGCCTAACATCATCAGAAATTGATTTGAAAGGAACAATAAACTCTTGGAATACCACATCTATACATATAAACTCAATTTTGTTGGCAAGGTCAAGTAGTTTGTATCCTTTCTAGGTAGCCTTGTAACCAAGTAAGATAGACTTAATGTCACGATCCAAAATTCAACTATAGTCGTGATGTCATCTAATCCAACCCTCTAGGTAAGCCAACATCTAAATTAACCAAAATAAGTCAAACACAGGATAAAGCCGTAACTTGATATAATAAATCATAATAAGCCACACAACATCAACCAACAATGGTAATACTATAAAACAACTTCTAAAACCTGGTAGTACGACGTCATGAGCTACTAAGGGGAAATGCAACTAATTCTCATAAATACGGAGTATTGTTTGAATAAGATAAGCAGCATGATAATGAAAAGAGGTGACTTCAAGGATTTGCGGTCGATCAAGCAGCATTACGTCGACTCTCTTAAGCAACTACTGGGGACCCTCCTAAAATCCACTAGTGCCAATGCCATAATCTGCACAAAAATATGTAGAATTGTAGTATGATTAGAAAGACTATGTGTACTTAGTATGTATCAAAATTAACCTCGATAAAGTGGTAGTGAGGTTCAAGTCATATGATACTTACTAACAAATATACTTGTAGATTTCATGCAAATACAAAGCAAGGCAATGGAAAGAGATTCCATGAATTAGAGATTAAAATCATGAATCATACTATCTTGCCTATCAAAACTAGTGTGTGTAACAGAGACATCAAGTAGCAATTTCGAAGATATGCATAGGAAGCATATAAAATTCATGGCATAACATAAAGGATTTACTTAAGAGATCAAAGCTTCTACCTTTACATCCAACTCATCAACCAATACCATCACAAACTGACGCTCATTGTTGTCTCACAAACTCTGCGTCTACGCCACCAAGAGAGAAATATAGGAGGGCGACCCTAGGCATATGGATTCGTATCCACACACTGCACGGTAGAAACCTCATGTCAGATCGATGTCAATATCACAATAACCGCAAGGCAAAAACCTCGTTATATAATAATATCGATCCACTCATAAAGTCCCAATGTGCCATGAGCATACCAATATGTATCAAGATCTCCATATCCAAGGATGTGTGCATATGCTCAAGAGATAACAAAGACTATGCACAAGGACATAATAAATAGATGTGTGAATGAGTGTTCAAGATATAAAGTATGACTACGACTAAATCAAGTATATTAACATCTCAAGAATAGACCATCATGACAAATGAAGATAGCATAAGCCTAAACATGGTCTATAACATGAATAAGTATGATCACATATTCATACAATCAAATAAAGCATAAGCCAAGAAAAACACACAACCAGACAAGGCATAAAATAGCCTAATATCTACCTCGAACATGAATAAACCATGACACCTGCATATACGCTCGTTACTTCTCATGAACATTGCCTCGAACACATTGCAATTAGCAAACAATGTCGTATCCTAGGATATTTTCTCTCAAACAAAGATTAGGCAAGAGACTTACCTCTTTCAGAACAAGCCTCAACTGTTCAATAAGCCCTTCTCTCTATCTGTGACCTCCAAACGCTCCAAATCTAGCCAAAAATACGTAATGAGGTCAAAACCAATTCCAAAAAATAAAGTTTCAATCTTTAACTATATTTCAAAAGTTAACAAAAGTCAACCCGGGCCCAAGTGGTTTCATCCGACTGGATCCTATTGATCTATAACCCAAGGAGTTCAAATATGTCAATAGTTTCCAAATCCGAGTCCAAATAATTATTCAAAACCTATACACTCTTTTCAGTTGTAAATAAAAACCCCAAATTTCACCCTTTAATTTTATTTTTTTGGTGTAGAAACCTATACGGAAAATCAAGATATATGATCAGATTCAAGTAAAAATTACTTAGCGTCAAGATTGGAGTGAAAACCCTCTTCAAACCTTCTCTTCCCATTCTCCAAAACTCAAAATGGTGAAAATAGGCTAAATCCCAAAATCTGGACATAACATATCCCTAAAGCCAAAATATGAATCGCGTTCATGACCTAGTGTCACGTCATTGCAAGAGCAACCAGGCATACACCTACACGTTCGCGACCTTCTACATGCGATTCTGAAGAGCAATACCTCGGCCCTAAAATCCTCCTATGCGATCGCGATGCTTCACCAGCCATCACTATGCGATCGTGAGCCTTTCCATGCGACTGTGAAGGACAAAACATCCTATGCCAAAACCTTATATGCGATCACGACATATGCCACACAATCGCAATTCAGACCACTGACATTAGAAGACCATCAATCCAACTTAGCTCAAAATGATCTGAAACTATCCTGAAACTCACTTAAGACCCCATGACACTGTCCAATTATCCTAACAAGTCTGTATACCCTATACAAACTTATCCAAAGTCTCAAAATACTAAAATACAACATCAAAACCAAGAATCAAGCATCAAATCAAAAGTCTTAAATTCTCTTAAGTTCAAAATTCTAACTTTCGACTGGAAGCGCTGAATCAACCCCCTGCTGCCCGAGGCCCAAACCAAATATAAGTCCAAAATCATCATATAAAGCTATTGGAACCTTCAAAATACCAATCCGGAGTCGTTTACTCATAACGTTAGCTTTGGTCAACTCATCCAACATTAAGCCTCTATAAATATACTCCAAATCACTCCCAAACCCCACGGAAACCACACCATCCATCCCCACAAGTCATAAATCATCAAACAAACCTATGAGCAACTTCAAATAGGGAAACAAGGTTCTAAAACTTAAAATAACTGGTCGATTCATTACATTCTCCACCACTTAAACAAATATTAATCCTCAAACGGGTTTAGTTATGTGCCTCGAATGCTAAAAAGGTGTGGATATCTGCTCTACATATCTGACTCGACCTCCCAAGTAGCCTCCTCGCTCGGCTGTCCTTTCTAAAGCACCTTCACCGAAGCGATCTCCTTGGATCTCAACTTTCAGACCTACCTGTCCAAAATAGCTATTGACTCTTCTTTATTTGCCAAATTCTCATCTAGATACACTGAGGTGAAGCTAAAAACATGTGATTTATCTTTATTATACCTCTGAAGCATAAAAACATGAAATCGGATATACCCTCCCTCCCAATAGGCGAGGAGGAAAATCAAGCCTATAAGCTACCTTACAAACTCTCTCCAACACCACAAATGGTCCAATAAACCTCGGACTCGTTTCCTTCTTCCCAAACGTCATCACAGCCTTCATGGGTGAAACTTAAGAAATAACTTCTTACCCTCCATAAATGCCACATCGCGAACCTTCTTGTTTGCATATCTTGGGCTTTCTCTAAGCAATCTGAAGTCGTTCCCGAATCAACTTCACCTTCTCCAATGCATTACGTACCAAATTCGTACCCAACAATCTAGCCTCACCAGGCTCAAATCAACCAATAGGTGGACAACACTGTCTACTATATAAAGCCTCATACAAAGCCATCTAAATTCTTGACTGATAACTGTTATTATAAGCAAACTCTGCCAAATGTAGGAATTGATCCTAATGACCTCAAAAGTCCATCAGACAAGCCTGCAACATGTCCTCAAGAATCTGAATAGTCCGCTAGGACTGACTATCCGTCTGTGGTTGAAATGTTATGCTAAGCTCCACTTGTGTACCCAACTCTCATTGAACAGCTCTTCAAGATCTGAACTGAATGTCACGGTTTAAAATGGTATAAATAGGATCTCCATGCAAACAAACTACCTTCCGGATGTAAATCTAAGCCAACCTCTCTGAAGTGTAGGTAGTTAAAACCGGTATAAAGTGCACAGAGTTGGTCAACATACCTACAATGACCCAAATAGAGTCAAACTTCCTCAAGGTGCATGGTAAACCTACCACAAAGTTCATAGTGATACGCTCCCACTTCCTCTTCGTAATAACCATCTTTTGAGTCAAACCACCTTGTTTATGATGTTCATACTTAACTTGATGGAAATTCAAACACCGTGAAACATTAGCAACAATGTCTTTCCTCATCCTTCGCTACTAATAGTGTTGCTTCAAGTTATGCTATATCTTCATAGCACCTAAAATGGATAGAATATCACAACCTGTGAGCCTCCTGAAGTATCAACTCCCTCAAACCATCAATATTAGGAACACAAAGTCGGCTGGTCACGCCCATATGCCTCCTAAGAGGTCTAGCGATCGTTGCAAATATAATCCGGTTTATAAGTCCGAAGTCGAATCCCACAAGGAATTAACTTACTAATCACAACCACTAGTTCTGCACGAATTCAAGCAATCAACCTTCAGAAATATTAAATAATGATTTGAATGTTTACTAACTAAGAGCAAACTAATTAAAATATAGTAATTTATAACTAGCAAAGCAGATGTTGTAGACAAGATTTTGGAAAAGTCTAGGGTTATGATTTCCCCTATTGTCGAAATCTCCCCCGCTATGTTTCCTATAAATTCACCTAAGTATTCTCTACAGACCGTGAGTACTTTGGATGCCATAGCTCTCTCTCGAGCAACTACCACAATTACTAGACGTATTCTCTCAAACTACGCTAGTTTTCACTAATTCACCTCTCACTATGGTTGCACCAAAGTTTCATTATCTCTAATCCCGCCTTTAAACCCTCCGTATTGATCTCTCAAATACGTTAGGAGCAACTACCTAAATGCGTACTCTCTCTCGAGCAATATACACTAAATAGGCACAGTTAATTGAGAGCAATTCAATCAACAACAATGAAAATATAATTGAACAAGTAGAGAAAGATCAACGGCAAATTTATATTAAATGTAGTGAAAAACTCATCTTTCAATAGGTTCCATCAAACCCTAGATGAGAGAGTTTAGCCACTCATAAATGTATTAACAATCATCATGATGTTCAAAGACATTAAACTACAAAGTAAAGAGATAAACAGAGGGAAAACTCGTTTGATTCTTGCTCCACAGTGCTCTGTAGCTTTTTTCTTCTCCAAAATAGTGTCCAACCTTTTCTCAACTCGTTTAGGGAGTATTTATATGTAGGGCTGAAGTCCTCGAGTACAAATCCATGCTGGAGTCTTTTAACCCGCAACTTTTGATCATCGAGCTATAGACCTCGCGAGGCCAGGCTTATAGTGCGGTCAGCCTGGCTACGCTTGGCCTGTAGCGCGGTCAAGCTAGCTATAGAGCTGGCTATGCTTAGCCTGTAGCACGGTAAAGCAGGCTATAAAGCTAGCTATGCTTGGCCTGTAGCCAGGCTTGAGCATAGCCAGGCTTGGGTACTTGGTGATTTTGTGCTCTTTTCTTGCATTTTCGTCCTCTTTTCGTGCAACTTTCATTCGACTCTTTCTTCTGGTGCTCTTGCATATAAACAACATAATTTAGCTCAAATGTCGCATAATTAATCACTAAAGCCACAAAATATAGGACGAGTAATGTAATAAAAGTATACCATTTTGGTCAAACATCACCACCCCACACTTACACTTTGTTCTTTTTCGAGTCAACCAACAATTCACATTAACTTTGGCACTTTATTTTCTTTTAGCACATCCGAAGACTATGGTTGATAGCAACAATTAAACTTTAGCATATTCCTTCAACACACACTTCCATTTATTTTATGCGATACTTCAAAATTTTATTCAACACACGGCAACATGTTTGTAACAATCCTAGCCTCACAAACCGACTCAGTATCACAATGCATTCATGGCTTGAACACTTAACATCATAGAGACATCTAATAACGTCACCTTTCCCTTGCGAAATCAAGTGCCCTCACAATAAGTACAAAAAAGTAAGTCAAATCCACACACTCGAATCACATGTTCAAATAAATTTTAAGAATTCAGATATATCAAAGAAATTACTCACCCTCATAAAGAAGTCACATGCATGTACAAAGTACCATAGGCTTGCATTATGTAAATCTCTACTAATGTAGGCTTGCTCAATCTAAAATAAATTAGGACTTTTTCATGGTTACAATGTGGGCTAAGGAACAAGTAGAATAAATTTAGAAATAGTGACTAACCCTCCTAAGCACTTTAACACATCACAAAGTTAACTTTAAGCACATTTTTCTTTAATACAACTTCAATTTCACAAACAATATCACCCCCAAAAATATTTTCTATTTCTTTAAGCACTACTTTAATTCATATCCACTAGCAAGGACAAGATATTCTTATTTTCTTTTGCTACATATTTTTTTCTTTTCAACAATACCTTCTTTTTTTTTTTTTTTTTACCATTCCTGCTAGTGGTGTATTTCTTAAAATACCAGTGCACCTTTCTTTCTTTCATTGATTCCACTCAAAAGCCATCCAAGTTCCCTCCTTACTTCTTCTAGCGCTCATTTTACAATTAAAGTGCTTTAAGAGGTAAAAGGATCAAAACAATAACAATTAAGAACAAAGTGGTATAGGCTTGTAATGTGGTTGCCAAATAAAAGTTTATAGGCTCAAAAGGGTTGACTAGGAATAATTTTTATTTGTGGTAAGCATCAAAGAAAGCCTAAAATCATTTTTCAAACCGAGCAAAACCTAAAATTTCGCTTCAAATCACATGCTGGGAAAGTTCTAGACTCTAATGCAATGACACGGACTATTCAATTTCTCACCACACAAGGCACATGACTCACTAAAGACGATTCCATTCCGATTCTCAAACAATTGCAAGTATTCATGGAGCCACAAAATATTAAGCAATAAGCACAAGTTGACATACGCCAAGAAAACGAGATATAGGCATCAATAAACATGTTATCTACTCAACAAAGCATCATAAACATTTTCAAACCATAGGGAAGGTACTACACATGCTAGAGCCTAAATATAATACTATCAAACTAGTCAAAGGCACCTAGCAAATTCATTCTTCCCATACTTTTATTTCCCTAAATCCTACTCTACTCTAAAGACAAAAAAAAAAAAATACTACCCGGTTCGACTACATCCCGTGGAAAAGAACCAAGCCACAAAGAAAAATCACGAGGGATTATTACTACCTAAGAGAATAAAAAAAATATTTTTGGATTTTTTTATTTTTCAATTTTTTTTATGTTTTTAGCTAGACTTTAGTCCCTCAAAGAAACTGCCTAGGAGATCCATCATCAGAAAAAGTCATTTCTAATCTTTTAGTTTATATATATATATATATATATATATATATATATATATATATATATATATTCTTTCTTTTTAGATTAACTACTAAAAGTGATCCTAAAAACTAAATACTAAAGCTAGAATACTATGTTAATTTTTTTTTTAAAATTCTATGCTAAAATATAAAAGAAGAAGATAAAAAGATAAAACAAGAAATAATTAGTTTATCTAATATTTACAAGTCACAGAGAATATAGAACCTCCCACCCCACACTTAATTCATGCAATGTCCTCAGTGCATATTTAAATCCATAAAAACAAGTAAAGTGGTAGGAAAAACTCCCTGATAAGTCATTATCATCGCCCTTATCGTCGAAGGCCCTATCCGCAACTGTCCACTCTTCATCCTCTGCTCCCTCATCAGCATCATCATCATCCTCCTCTTCCTCGGACTTCTCTGGCTCGGCCTCGAAACACTCTGGCTTGTGGACATCCTCATCCTCTGGGAGTCTTTGGCCATCACCAAGCCCAACCAGATCTTCGGCCGGATGCTGGTGATGTCCATCAGTCGAAGGGGTGTTGGAATAACCACATAAAAATCTCGCTCTCCTCCACATCTTCGTTTCTCAGGTACTGAGTCAGCATGTTACCGAAGGCTCCATAAATTCCCTTGCTTGTTCTCACCTGCACCATCTGGTAGCGTATCAACTGGCCCACATTCACCTTTTGGCCAGTCATTAGGAAGTATAACAGGCAGACCCTTTCACGGCTAATCAGAGTTCCATGGTTGCATGGTAGTAGCCTGAGCTTCCGCCCTTATTTTCCTCCTTGGAAATTTCCTATGACGTTGGGTCTTCTTGTCAAGGACCCGAGCAACCACAGAATTGACATCACAGAGAGTTTGTCTCAGCGCCTGATATGTTGGACGGGCAATGAAGTTATCCAAGGGCTCATGGGGAGCATCCAGAGCTCCCAAGTAATTGCATATAGTTGATGGAAAAAACTCACAACCGGCCTCGAATAGGCACTAGCTGCTCAGGATCATCCGGATCATAACCGGCATAAAACTCACAGACAAGGTTTACATTGATATCCTCAGTGTTTCCAAACATGTAGCTCAATCCCAGACCATGAATACCCTTTCAAATTGGTTGATACTTAGCTTTTAGACGGCGCTCATGAACAGCCTACTCAGAGTGTATATGTCTCAGCCGACAAATCTTGTACCAGTCATTGGCGGACGGGGGTATACTCTTAATTCCAAATTCTCGTTGGCCCACAGGTTGTGGGCCTGAGGCTAATATAGCTGCAATTGCTAGAAACCCCTCAACCTAACTTGAAGTGGCCTCCCCTCTTTTCCTATTTTCGGTGGAGGTGCGGAGGAAGCCTTGCCTTTGGTAGGAGCAGGTGGCCTTGCCCTTTCCTTTACCATTGCCCTTCTTAGGAGGTATATTTTTACCTACAAAAGTAGACACTAGTCAGCCTTAGAGACATTGAATCAATTCAAAACATTGTTTTATGACCCCAAACTTAAGAGTTCATCAAATGATGTTCACAATTTTGAGGCTACTCAAACTTCACCTCTTTATTTTTGCATGAGAATCAAGCAATGGCACAATGATGTTTCCTACAATTGCGATACATATAGCTTCCATCTCGGCTCCAGTGAGCCACCCCGCACTTAAGATTTCAAGGGGTGCATGAAAACATAGCACTAGTATTAGAATCCCGGAGACTCGGGATCCAATGGGGACAAGGAATTCCTTTGAGGCATTTTGACAAACACTTGGCGTGTAGTAGTGCTATGGAAGTGCTTGTGTGGATGAGGGATTGCCTCACCCTCCCACATCGGCTTGGAAATTTAGTGCTATCACCCATGTAAACAACAACAATACCATTCCTACGGGGGTTTCATGGTATTGGGACAAGCATGCACAACTTCTCATTCAAGACATACATAAGTTTTCAAGATGCAATTTGTACCTCAAGCAACCCAAAATAAAGGAAGGAGAGAGAAAAGAGTTCATACCTTAGATATTTGAGAAATTCTTCAGTTAGTTGTGATGTTTGAAAGAATGAATATATGATAGGGGAGTTGGGGAAATTGTGAGTGAAGGGGGAGAAAGCGGCGGGCAGTGAGTTGGGATGGTTTGTTATGAACCCATCATCTTGTCTCACTATCTGTTGCTGTTGAAGTTGTTGATAAGCTAGCTGTTGATTCTGCTGATTGTACCCTTGTTTCCTTTGATAAGGCACAGCCTGACCCTATGGTCATACAGCTCCGGGATTATTATTATTATTGTACTACTGTTGTGCTGGCCTGTATTGTTGATTCCGTTGTCCCCAAGTCTGACCACCTTGTCTCTGGCCTCCATAGTTGCCCACATAGTTCATATTCTCTTAATAGTTCTGATTGTTGCTCTCACAACTCCACGAGCACACATATGGCTAATTAATGCATGGCGTGCATAATCCTCCATTTGTCGTGTCAACTATGTGCACCTGATTTTGGTCTGACTCATCAATCTTTTTGGTTAGGATACTCAATTGTGGCATCATGGTAGCCATATTCTCTGCCATGAAGTTGTTTGGGTCTAGCGCTACTGAGCGATTACAAGAGTGATTATAGAGTCTCTTCATCTTGAGTTTTGAACCATTTTATCAAGTAAGACCTTACATTCTTTGAATGATTTGCTCGAAAATGCTCCACCCGCCGAAGCATCAACATTGTCCTTCATGTTGTCTGCCAATCCCATGTAGAACCTTTGCCCCAACATCTAATCAGGAATTCCATGGTGTGGACACTTGACCAACATCCCCTTGAACCTCTCCCACGTTTCTTGTAGTGTTTCAGCTGGTTTCTGCCTGAAGCTCAATATCTCATCAACTTGCTTGGCAGTCTTATTGGGTGTGTAGAATTTGTTCAAAAACTGCTTGACTAATTCCTCCCGAGTAGTGATGGAGTTTAGGAGGAGAGAATTGAGCCAAGTCTAAGCCTCTCTCATTATTGAGAATGGAAACAACAACAACAACAACAACAACAGTTTTATTGCTTCCGGTGTCACATTCGATTGCCTTTGCATGACACAAATCGACAGCAAATTTTTTAGATGTTGTCGTGGATCTTCAATGTAAGACCCCGAGAACAGTCCCTTTGTTCTGCAACAAATGTAGCATGTTGTTTGTAATTTGAAATGATTCCACTTGCATCTGAGGGACTGCAATTGCGATTTCCAAGTTTTCAGTGGTGGATTGTGCCCAATCATACAAGGCTGCTTCTGGCACAAGAAGTGTCATACCCTGATTGTTTGGGTCATTCACATTGTTTCTGTTGTTTTGGTTGTCTATTATGTCACCCATGACTAGTTCGATTCGTTCTGTTGAGTTTTGTTGTTTTGTCTTTCTTGTTTGCTCGATTTAGTGCCTTGAAATCTTTCTTAGCATCCAGTAATGCATATTTTCCAGTTCTTGAGTAGTTTCCAGGCATGCACCTATAACACACAAGACTACAAACGTTAGAGTTTCAATATAATGAATTTCAAGTCGAGAAAGCTGACTAAACTATGAATTCTAACAATTCTTTTAGCCGTAATTAATGACACTGTTAATTCTCCGGCAACGGCGCCAAAATTTGGTCACGCCCAACTATGCCTCCTAAGAGAACTAGCGGTCGTTACAAATATAATCTAGTTTACAAGTCTAGAATCGAATCCCACATGGAATTAACTTACTAATCACAACCACTAGCTCTGCACAAATTCAAGCAATCAACCTTCAGAAATATTAAATAACAATTTGAATGTTTACTAACTAAGATCAAAGTAATTAAAATGCATTAATTTATAACTAGCAGAGCAAATGTTGTAGACAAAATTTAGAAAAGTCTAGGGTTATGATTTCCCCTATTTTCGGAATCTCCCCTGCTACGTTTTCTATAAATTCGCCTAAGTATTCTCTGCCGATCGTGAGTACATTGGGTGTCATAGCTCTCTCTTGAGTAACTACCATAATTTACTAGACGTATTCTCTCAAACTATGCTAGCTAGCACTAATTCACCGATAACTCTCTTCACATTCATCAGACCATATAAAAGGAACATCCTTTTGACTCAACTTAGTCAAGGGATCTGCAATGAATGAAAACCCCTCCGTAAAACAATGATAGTAGCATGTGAAACCCAAGAAACTTCTTATCTCTATAGATGTAATAGGTCTAGGCTAACTCTAAACTGCCTCTATCTTCTTGGCATCAACCTTGATACCATTACCGGACACTACGTGACCCAAGATTTCAACGTCCAATCAAAACTTACAGTTACAGAACTCAACGTAAAACATTTTTCCTTCAAAGTCTGAAGCAAAAATCTCAAATGTTACTCATGCTCCTCCTACTACGAGAGTAAACCAAGATGTCGTTAATATCACTATCATAAAGAGTCCAAACACGGCTTGACCACCTAGTTTATAAAATCTATGAACGCTACTGTCGCACTAGTCAAACCAAATGACATTGCCAAGAACTCATAATGATCATAACGAGTCATAAAAGCTATCTTAGGGATATCCGAAGCCTTAATCTTCAACTGAGGATAACCCGATCTCAAATCAATCTTAGAGAATACCCTTAGCACACTGAAGCTAATCAAATAAATCATCAATACAAGGCAATGGATACTTGTTCTTGATAGTAAACTTGTTCAACTGCCTACAATTAATGCACATCCTCATAGACCATCATTCTTCTTCACAAATAACACGGGTGCTCCCCAAGGAGAAACACCCGATCTAAGGAATCCCTTATAAAGCAAATCTTGCAACTTTTTCTTTAATTCCTTCAACTCCACTGGAGCCATGCGGTAGGGTAGAATAGATATGGCTATGTGCCCGAAACTAAGTCAATACCAAAATCAATCACCCTATCTGGTGGCATACCTAGCAAATCCATAGGGAACACCTTCGAGAACTCTCTCATAACCGATACCGAATCCATGGAAGAAACCTCTGCACTAGAATCCCGAATAAAAGCCAAATATGCTAGACAACCCTTCTTAACCATACGTCGAGCCTTAAAAAATGAAATCACCCTACCGATAGAATGACCAAGATACCCTCTCTACTCTAATCTATGCAACCCAGTATAGATAAAGTCACAATCTTAGTGTGACAATCCGAGATAGCATGATACAAAGATAACCAATCCATGCCAAGAATCACCTCAAAATCAACCATATCCAACAACAAAACATCAACCATTGTATCATATCATTTAATAGTAACTACACAAGACTGACAACCCCAATCTACCATAATAGAATCTCCAATAAGCATAGACACATAAATAGGAATACCCAAAGAATCACGAGTCATACCAAATATGATGCAAAGTAAGATGACGCATACGAATAAGTAGAACTCGGATAAAATAATATCTCTACGACAGGCTAAAACAATACATGTAACGACTGCATGGCTTACAACTGCCTCTGAGACTACAAGGAAAAGCATAGCAACGAGCCTGGCCTTCACCCGCCTAGCCTCCACCTCTAGGGCGACCTCTAACTGCATGAACTATAATTCTAGCTGGTTGGGCAGGTGGTGTAGCAACTGGGTTAGAATCTTAGCCTAAGTACCATGCTGTGATATACCACTCCGAAGCCTGGGATAATCCCTTATTATATGCCTTGAATCTCCACCCTAGCTACTCTTCTACTGGTGTGACTGCTAGGACTGAGTCTTACCCAGACGACCAAAATACCCACTTAAAGAACCACGTGCGGTAGATATTCCATATGACAATTGTCCTAAATGAGCATCTAGAAACCATGGCTAATTGGAGTGTTGTGAGAAGTCTGGATGCTGATTGAAATGGCCTGCCGAGATGGCCTCTACCATAATGGCCCTTTCTCCAAAGTGGGCACCACTAAATCCTCTAGTATCATGAGGCTTCTTGGATTCTCTCTCCTCTCCTCTCCTCTCCTCTCTCTCTCTCTCTCTCTCCCCTACCTGGGGATACACTCCAACCTCCTTGCAATCTCTATAGCATGGTAAAAGGCAGTCTCCATCTCAACCTCACGTGCTATCCTATACCTGATACCGTAATTGAGACCCTCAACAAACGTTCGTACCTTCTCCTTCTCGGAGGGAATCAGAAAAGCTGCATCGCATGACAACTCTGCTAACCTCATCTCATATTGTGTAACTGTCATAACATCCAGGTGCAAGTGCTCGAACTAGCTGCATAACTCATGTCGCCAAGTGACTAGAATGAACTTCTCCAGAAAAAGAGTCGAAAACTAAGTCCAAGTGAGAGGAAGTGACCCTGCTGGCCTACTGTGCTCATAAGTATGCCACCACATCTTGATTGTCCCTCTTAATTGAAAAGTAGTGAAATCAACTACATTGGACTCCACAAGGCCCAAATTGCAAAAACTCTCATGGCCTTATCCAAAAAGTTCTGAGCATCAGTTGTGGGATTACAATCAAAATGTGGCGGATCTAACTTCAGGAACCGATTCATCATCTTCAACTCATCAACAGATACAACAAGCCTAGCCTCAAGCCTAACCACAACAATAGGCTGAACTATCTCAACTAGTAGAATAAGAAGAACTCCTAGAGTCTGAAACATAGCGACGGCTAGCTCTAAAGTGTGAGTAGTTGGGGTCTGTGCTATCCCTCCAGCTTGAGAAGTAGCGAGGACCACAGAAATTATCCTGACCTGTGCTAAATCGTCGAAGTAAATCAAAATCCAAACTATAGTGTCCTAAAGCACTAGAGTAGCATTAAATCCCTTAAAACCTGAGTTGGACCCAGTGGAACAACCTGATCTGGTACTTGGTCCACCTTTGGAGTTATAGGTGGCTCCTCAAAATGACCCTAGCACGAGCATGAGTAGCTGTATGTGCTTCACCTCTAAGTGTCGCTGCACGTGCCCTGGTCTAAGTTCCAGCCCTATCTCTGCCCCTACCTCTACCTCTAGTAGCGGCTGCTCCTACTTACCAGTTGCAGAACAACGCGTCCTCACCATCTATGAGATAATAGAAGAGTAAAATTCCAAACATCAAGATGAAACAAAATGGCACATTGAGGAATAAAGAAAGTGAAGTTTTTTAAATGTCTCATACCCTCTGGAAGATAAATATAGACGTCTCCATACCGATCCACAAGACTCTACTAGACATGCTCATGACCCATAGCACCCATGAACCTAGAGCTCTGATACCAACTTTATCACGATCCAAAATCTCACCATTGTCGTGATGGCACCTAACCCTTAAGTCAGCATCCAAATTAACCAAAATAAGTCAAACATGGGGTAAAATGCAAACATGATATAAATAAATCATAATAAGTCTCACAACATCAACCAACAGTGGTAATACTACAAAATCACTCCCAAAAATTTGGTAGTATGAAGTCATGAGCTACTAAGAAAAAATACAACCGAGTCTCATAAATATAATAGTACTATATGAATAAGATAAATAGTATGAAAATGAAAAGAAGGTGACTTCAAGGGTTTGCAGTTGATAAAGCAGTACTACCTCGAGTCTCTTAACTCAACTATTGGGCACCCTCCTGAAATTCACTAGTGCCAATGCAAGATTCTGCACAAACATATGTAGAAGTGTAGTATGAGTATGAAGACAATGTGTACTCAGTAAGTATCAAGACTACCCTCGGTGAAGCAGTTGCGAGATTAAAGTCATATGATACTTAATAGCAAATATACCTATACAGTTCAAGCATATACATAGCAAGGAAATGGAAAGAGATATACCATGAATTAGAGATTAAATCATGAATCGTACTATCTCGCCTACCAAAACTAATGCACGTAACAGAGGCATCAAGTAGAAGTTTAGAAGATATGCATAGAAAACATATACTCCTTCTGTTTCAATTTAGATAACACAATTTCCTTATTAGTCCGTTCCAAGAAGTATGACACATTTCTATATTTGGAAATAATTTAACTTTAAACTTTTTATTTTACTCACATTACCCTTAATGAAAAGCTTTTATAGCCACAAAAAAGTCATGGCCCCACAAAACTTTTGCCCCTTAAGCTTTTAGGACCACATATTTCAAAAGTCTTCTTTTTTTCCTTAAACTTTGTGCCAAGTCAAACTACATCATCTAAATTGAGACAAAGGGAGTAGAATGCATGGTATAACATAAAGGATTCACTTCGGAGATCAAAACTTCCACCTTTACGTCCAACTCATCAACCAATACCATCACAAACTGACGCTCATTAGTGTCTCATACACTCTGCATGTACGCCACCAAGAGAGAACATAGGAGAGCGAACCTAGGGGGTTGTATCTGTATTCACACGTTGCACGGAAGAAACCTCGTGCCACAATAATATCGATTCGCTCTTAAAGTCCAAATATGCCATGAGCATACCAATATATATCAAGATCTCCGTCTCCAAGAATGTATGCATATGCTCAAGAGATAATAAATAATATGCACAAGGACATAATAAATAGAGTTGCGGATGTATGTTTAAGATGTAAAGTATGACTACAACTAAATCATGTATATCAACATCTCAAGAATAGGTCGTCATGCCAAATGATGATATCATAAACCTAAACATGATATCTAGCATGAATAAATATGCTCACGTAGTCATACAATCAAAATAAAGCATAAGTCAAGAAGAATATACAGCTAAACAAGCCATAGAGAAGCTGAAAATATACCCCGAACATGAATAAACTATGACACCCGCATATACGCTCGTCACCTCGCATATAAATTTTCCTCAACATGCCACAATTAGAAACTAAGGTCATATCCTAAGGCATTCTTCCTCAAATCAAAATTAGGAAAGATACTTACCTCTTCCAAAATAAGCCTCCATCGTCCAATAAGACCTTCCCTCTATTTGTGGCCTCTAAACCCTCTAAATCTAGCCAACAATACTTAACAAGGTCAAATAAAGTCATAAAAATTAATTCCAAATAATAAAGCTTCAATAATCAAATCTCAAAAAGTCTACAAAAGTCAACTCGGGCCCACATGGTTAAAATCTGAGTCTAAGGTTGAATCTCGTTGAATAACCCCACGAGTCCAAATATGTGAATAGTTTCCAAGTTTGAGTCTAAATTAGTATTCAAAACCTCAAAATACACTCTCTTAAGTTGTAGACAAAATATGAAATACCTTTTAATTCCATGGTTTTGGTGTTGAAATATACGGAAAATCAAGATATATGATCAAATCCAAATAAAAATTACTTACTCTCAAGGTTGTAGTAAAATCCCTCTTCAAGATCTCCTCTTCCCGTTCTCTAAAACTCAAAAATGGTGAAAATAGGCTAAATCCCAAAATCTGATATAATAATACCCTAAAGCCAAAATATGAGTTGCATTCATGACCTAGTGCCACTCGATCACGAAGAGAAACCATGCAGACACCTATTAGATCACGACCCTCTGCATAAGATCGCTAAGAGAAACACCACGGCCCTCAGAATCCTCTTACGCAGTCACAAACATCCTCATGCGATCTTGATGCTTCACCAGTCAACACTACATGATCGTGAGCTTTCCCGTGCAATTGCGAAGGACAAAACTTCCCCTAGAAAAACATTCTATGCCATTGCAACACATTCCATGTGATCGCAATTCAAACCACTAACAGCAGAAAACTAGAAATCCAACTTAGCTCAAAATGATCCGGAATCACCCCAAAACTCACTCGAGCCCCTCGGGACCCCCTCCAATCGTTCTAACAAGTCCATATACCCTACACAAGCTTGTCCAGAGTCTCAAAATACTAAAAAATAACATCAACACCAATAATCAAGCACCAGACCAAAAATCTCTAATGCTCTTAAGTTTAAAATTCCAACTTTCGACTAAAAGCATCGAATCAACCATGATCCTCCCGAGACCCGAGCTGAAAATATGTTTAAGTCCAATATCATCATAAAAACTTATTGGAACCTTAAAACTACCAATCTGGGGTTTTTTTACGCATAATATTGATGTTGGTCAACTCTTGCAACTTTATGCCTCTAATTAGAAACTAAGTGTTTTTAATCACTCTAGAATCCCTTGGGAACCAAACCATCCATCCTAACAAGTTATAAATCATCAAACAAATATACCAAAAGTCTCATTAGAGGAATGAAGTTCTAAAGTTCAAAACGACCGGTTGAATCGCTACACTTAATTGTCCTATGACTATATTTTGTCATGTCTAAGCAATATAGTGGCAAGCACAAATAACTTACCACTCTCATATGTGACAAATAAGAACTTCCCGATACAACAACTCAAAAGGATATTTTTATCCAAAACAGTTAAAGGAATTCTGTTGATAAAGTACATAGCCGCCTTAATGCAACAACACCCAAATCTAGCAAGCAAACTTGCTTGAAACTTGATAGCTCTAGCTGTCTCACGGATATGTCTATGCCTCCTTTCAACCACTCCATTCTGCGGTAAGGCTGTGGCCCACGGTGGGCCTGGCCCAGGACCGGCCCAGGCCCGCGGTCCTGGTGGGCCTAACGGGCCTGTGGTCCAGTCCCTAGCGTTCTTGGGCCTCAAACGGGGCAAGGCCCGTCGCGGGCCGGTTTTAAAAAAATGCTCGGCAGGCCCGGGACCGCCAGGCCCGGGACCGGCAGGCGGGCCTGGTCCGGGCCCAACGGTAACTTTTGAAATTTTTTTTTTTTTTAAAAAATAGCCAACGGCCAGATTTTTAAAATCTAGCCGCTGGAGCCTCAATTTAACCGTTTGGGGTTCAGAAAATAGCCATTTTGGCCCTCAAACTTTAATTTAACCCCAAACTTTTTATAAATACACTTTTTACCTATTCCCACCTATAAATACCCCCCCCATTCTTTCATTTTTAACTCACAAAATCTCTCAATCTCTCTCAATCTCTCTCTAATTATTTCCATAAGTGCTCATATTATTATTGCAATTTCGTGAAAAATTGTGAAGTTGGTGAATTGAAATATTAAAGTCTTCAAGTCTTCAATAATTATCAATTTTCAAGAAGTTGT